>CATIWO010029090.1:0-52378 GCA_949673435.1 Macaranga tanarius | reverse complement strand
GTATTGATATAATTTATATAATTTTACACAATCCCTAATACATATGAAAGTAATTAAAATTATAAAATTATAAAAAATTTACCGAATTTATAAAAAAGGAATTATTTCACAAGATTTTATATATAATTTTAAATATAAATGACTAAGAAAATACAATTATTTTTAAAAATGTAAATTTAAGTTACTTAGAAAATTTATTTTAAATAATTTCAAAAAAAAAAAATTAATTCAAATAAGCTACATATTTTAATTTAAAATTTTTAATTTATTTCAATATGAATAATATTTATTGTAAATTTATATTTTTAGTTACATAATTGATAAAATAATATTAGTCTTCCAGATAAAATATTAACTTTTTACATCTTATAATTATATTATATTTTTATTTCTTCAAATATTTAACGCCATCATTAATACAAATATGTAAATATTTTTTATAAATATTATTTTATTAACTCTTAAAATATAACATATATTTATATGAATCATTATAAATAATATATATTATTTTCACTGAACAATTTATTATATTTATATTATATGTAAATATTTTTATAAATATTATTTTATTAACTTTTAAAATATAACATATATTTTATATGAATCATTATAAATAATATATATTATTCACAATAAATAATTTATTATATTTATATTATAATAATTTATATATTTTTAATATAAAAATTAAAATTAAAATTAACATTTAATAAATATTTTAATCAAACACACCAGCGAAAAACTAGTTATAATTAAATAATAATTAATTTGAGTTAAAAGTTACGATATTCTTGTAAAGACATGTAGAGTTGGAACTAAAACAACTAAAAGCGCATAGAGTTACAGAACTAAGCAACACTGTGATTCAAAATCTCAATTTTCAATCTCAACCCTAAACCCTAATTATTCAAATCATGGAACCCGATGAACAAAATCCAAATTCCACACCAGCAATGGCGACCGAAGAATCAATGGTACTCCGACCACCCATAATTCCCTCATTCGTTCCTCCGATAGCTCCAATTCCTATGCGACCGCCGCCTGTCGTTAGACCATCGCAGAACGGAGAATCAGTGGTAACTGATGACTCAGAATCAGACCAAGAACAGGACGAAGCCTCCGCTGCTGCTAATGATTATCTTGAATCCGAACAAACCAGACAACAAAGGGAGAGGCAGCAGAAGGCACTGCAAGACCTGATGATGAAACGGCGAGCAGCTGCTTTGGCTGTACCCACTAATGATAAGGCGGTCCGTTTGCGGCTGCGAAGATTAGGAGAACCCATTACATTGTTTGGAGAACGTGAGATGGAGAGACGTGAGAGGTTGAGAAATCTTATGGCTAAATTGGATTCGGAAGGTCAGTTAGAGAAATTAATGATTGCTCATGAGGAAGATGTTGCTGGTGCTGGGACTGATGCTGGGGATGGTGAAGCTGAGATTTTGGAGTACCCTTTTTATACTGAAGGGTCTAAAGAGTTGTTGGATGCGAGGATTCATGTTGCTAAGTATTCTGTTGTTAAGGCTGCTTTGAGGATTCAATCTGCTAGGAGGAAAAGGGATGATCCTGATGAAGATGTTGATGCTGAGATTGATTGGGTTTTGAGACAGGCTGGGAGTTTTGTTCTTGATTCTAGTGAAATTGGTGATGATAGACCGCTTTCTGGTTGTTCCTTTTCCAATGATGGCCAGTTGCTTGCTACTTGGTATCTTTGCTTTGATTGCCAATCTTACCTTTTTTGGAACTGAAACTGTGTTACTTGATAATTTTATTGGTATTATTGTGGTATTATGATGGTCTTTGGTTTTGATTACAGTGATAGATTTAGATAATTGGATTTCTTGCTTGGTTGCTTGTGTTATTTCAGTTCTTTAACTGGAGTAGCTAAAATATGGAGCATGCCTCAAGTAAGGAAGCTTTCTACATTGAAGGGACACACGGAGCGTGCAACTGATATTGCATTTTCTCCTGTGCACAACCATTTAGCAACAGCCTCAGCTGATCGTACTGCAAGGTTATGGAACACTGATGGTTCTGTTCTTAGGACATTTCATGGCCATCTTGATCGTCTTGCACGTATTGCTTTCCATCCATCAGGGAAGTATTTGGGAACTACAAGCTTTGACAAGACATGGAGACTATGGGATGTTGATACGGGTGTGGAATTGCTTCTTCAAGAAGGTCACAGCCGGAGTGTCTATGGGATAGCATTTCACCATGATGGTTCTTTAGCAGGATCTTGCGGATTGGATGCACTTGCACGTGTCTGGGACCTTCGCACAGGAAGAAGTGTTCTTGCCTTGGAAGGTCATGTCAAGCCGGTGAGATTTTTGAGTTCTGATCTATCTTTGTTTTTCAACATATATTCCTTTTCTTTCTTGGGGCTCTGAACTGTAGTTGTTGAATGAAATTGTAGGAATCTTTAATATCATGTTTTAGGCCCTTGGTATTGGTTATCATTTTAGTTTTAGTTTAGTCCAACTTGTAGTTGAAACTGATTTTTGCAGTTTTTGTTTGTCTTTGTTAGGTTCTTGGTATCAGCTTTTCACCAAATGGTTATCATTTGGCCACTGGGGGTGAAGATAACACTTGCCGGATATGGGATTTACGGAAGAAAAAGTCACTATATATCATACCAGCACACTCAAATCTTATTTCACAAGTGAAGTTTGAGCCTCAGGAGGGTTACTACTTGGTCACAGCATCTTATGACATGACTACTAAGGTTTGTCTCTTATTATAGCTGTTGCTTTATATCAGTTAAAAGCCTTGAGTTCATTTTAATGTTGTTCCTTCTTGTTTGTATATCTATCAGGTATGGTCGGGCCGGGATTTTAAGCCTGTCAAGACATTGTCAGGGCATGAAGCAAAAGTTACTTCTTTGGATATTGGTGCAGGTAGCTTTCCTAACTTCAGAAAGTAAATGAATTCCTTTTTATTTTTTTTAAATTACCTTTCTTTTTTTCTTTCTTTTTTTTTTTTTACCATTTCTTATCCATTTTGATCTTTATTTTTGTCCAGTTGAAGTTTCTTTAAGTTTTGATCACCATAATTAATGTGTCAATAGCCATATGTATTAGTATAAGAAATATCATGAGCTGTTAACAACAGTCCGTGCTTAATCTTATGATTTTTCTGCCAGCTCCATTCATTTTTAATCCTTTTCCTTCTCGAAACAGTTTCTATTTGTTAGAGCTTTGGGTCATTTCTGAACAACCTTAATTGGCTGGGCACATCATTTTCATTTGAAGTATCTGCAGAACTGAAATATGAAATTAAATATAGATTATCTTGTTTTATAATGGCGTGCAAGTATTGAATGCCTGCTAAAAAATTTCTTTTTAAGCTTTTTAATTCCACAGTTGTGACTATGAGTGCTCACTATATTGTGTGAAATGGCATTTTACTTTTAAGTCAGCGAAGACAAAATATATCCTTTTAATTGTGCATGGATGATTAATATTATTTATTTGGCTGCAGATGGGCGCTGTATTGCAACAGTCTCTCATGATCGAACCATCAAGCTCTGGTCCATAAGCGACAATGAAAAGGAGGCTATGGATGTAGACTCAATTGCAGGGGACTCCCTGCAATGAAAGAAGATAAATTGCGAGTATGTCCTGATTTTAGCCAATGGAGCATCAACTTAATTTCTAACTTCACTTTGACTCTGACACTTAAACCTTGTAATACCTGACACTTATGTGAGAGATCGGTGCTAATTGCAGCCATGAAATACTTGTTTCTGATTTCTATGCCTTGCAGTTGTCTTTAGGGTCTCACACCATTTTAAAAGGAGAGGGAAATTATCGAACTCGACTTTACAAGGAATTCCAGCCAAAATTTTGCAGATAGTGTGTTGTTTGTGATGTTGCTCCTGATAGTATAAAGTTATCTTCTTCAATTGTAAATTTAAAAGGTTAATCCGTTTTGTATTATCAGTTTGAAAACTTTACCTGTGTTTGGTATAAACAATTCTATAAAATTTTAGGAATAAGTACAAAAAAGTATATGTGGTTTAGCGCTTTTTCACGTTTGGATCAGTAGTTTTTTTTCGTGACACTTCAGTACCTTGTAATATCTACCGTTAGCAAATTTGAGTTAAATTCACTAATACTATTAATTGTGATGATGTGAATGCTGATATGGATGCGGATGTAAATGCCGACATTAGCATCTACATTGGCATCCACGTCATCATAGTTAATGGTATTAGTGAGTTTGATTCAAATTTGCTAACTGTAAGTTTGACTTAAATTTGCTAACGGTGGATATCATAAAATACTAAAGTATTAAGAGAAAAATCACAAGCCCAAAAGTGATGAACTATCACGAAAAAAATTACAAATCCAAAAGTAAAAAAGTGTTAAATCACATGGTATTTTTTTTATACTTATTTCAAAATTTTATGAAATTTATTTAAAAATTCAATTTGTTGTGTTTGATTTAAATGAATATCTAATGGAATTTATTTAGAATTACAACTTATTGAATTTATAGAATTACTTGTAACTATTTCAAATGAATTCTAGAGTTATTAGTTTGCATATCAAATATGGAATTCATAAATGCATTTCATAAATATGATAATTGAGATACTGGCCGGCTGCCATCAATCAGATCGAGCAGCTCACCAAAATAGCAAAATAGGGTGGACCTTCCAAATATTAATATGCAGCAAATCACAGATGCTGTTGATGATATATTTTATAACACGCAGCAAATCACCGATGCTGTTGATATATTTTATCCTCTTGATGTGGATGACGTTCATGTTTGCAATTTTTAGAAGAGAATCAACGAGGGACCTATGATGCCATCAGAGGAGCAACCATTCAAGAATCCATTGATCAAATCTTTACTTTTCAAGTGGAAAATGTTCACAAACTACACGAGACTAACATTACCACAAAACACAATGGTCAGTGCTGAAATTGAGATCATTACCACAAAACACAATGGTTAGTGCTGAAATTGAGATCCACCTTCATCTATCCTAATGAAGTTTCCTTCCTGTTAATAGCTAAAAAGCTCCAATCTCACGAGACCATTTTATGCCTTTTTTGGTACAATGTACGCTGCTGCCCAAGAAATGTCAAAACTGCAAGCAAATTTTAATGAAAGATGTAGTGTCTACTGGCCACAAGTAATTGCGTGAAGACAAATCTTATAACTAGCCAGTATTACAACATTTAACATTAACATAATTAGAGTATTCTCTCTTCTTTGATCTTGCAACTTTATTTGTACCAGCCAGCAAGTAAATATCTCAGCAAGAAACAGAAGCAGCATCCAATAACCTGTAAAAGACAGGTAGTCCGATAAGAATCATAACGTAAAGAAACAGGCACGCACAAAGTAGTTCTACTTGAAGTTCGTATAATGATGCATCCAGGGAAAATGATTGAAAGTGAGCAAGATATGAAAAAGTTGCAGTACTACAACAGTGGAAACCGCACAGTAAAAGGTATAAAAATAAGCTAGCAGATAAAAAGTGGTCTTTTTATTGATACATGTAATAAGTCAATTAAAAATAACAACCAGTATCGCAATTCTTTTTTTTTTTTTTTAAATTTGTGAAACTCATTTTTTTCGAAAGAAGAAAACACCTAAAGTAGTCCTCCAGATAAGACTTTTCCTTGGTTGGCCTGCAAAGTCTATTTGGAATGGATTATATTTATGATTTAAGCAAAGGCATTTTAAAATGGGAAGAACTGTATCCAAATGTTTTTGGAGTGCAGACGGTTCAGGTGGATTGCCTAGACAACAAAATATAAGATGGTTACTCCAGACAACAACGCCATATATAAAAGCTACCTCTCGGTAAGGTGCCACCATCAAATCAAGTGGGCTTCAATTTCAAATCAGGTTTTGCCGAAAGAATCCGGGGAAAAAAAATGCTTTTGAAATCCAAGCCAAGGTGACATTTCCTAGGGACATAGGAGCTGCATCTCTTACTTGGAACTTCAAATATAAAAGGGCACATCCCTTGAAAAGAAATAGACATGAAATATGAGGAAATGTTCAGTTCATGCTGCATAACATTCTTAGTTTCTCTCCTGTTTATCCTATCATTCAGGTTTTGCCGAAAGAATCCGGGGAAAAAAAATGCTTTTAAAATCCAAGCCGAGGTGACATTTCCTAGGGACATAGGAGCTGCATCTCTTACTTGGAACTTCAAATATAAAAGGGCACATCCCTTGAAAAGAAATAGGCATGAAATATGAGGAACTGTTCAGTTCATGCTGCATAACATTCTTAGTTTCTCTCCTGTTTATCATATCATTCTTGATTTCACACTATTTTTCCTATCAATGTTTTTCCCTCCGATGGTTTTTATTCTTCCACTTCACTCAATTCGTCTGTCTTGCCCCTTTCCCCTCATTTGATTTTTTCTCAATTTTTTCACCAGTTCCATTTTCACATATTTTTTTATGATTTCTTTGTTAAAATGCCATGTTGCATACTATAAAATAGAAATTATAGCTGCGACCTACATGCAATGACACAATACTGTCTCCTGTAAGCTAGTGAAGTAGATAATTACTACACTTGATTTAGCTAACTTCACGTCCATTTCAAAAAGAAAAACTTCAAGTCGATATTTAAATTAATGGTTTCATCTTTTAATTTAATTTGAAAATATGTTGTGCCTGACTTGCTTAGGCATGCCAGGCTCGAAGATCCCTAAGTCCCAATTAATCTTAACATCATTACTCTGTTCTTTTTGGGCCAATGGTTCTGGCCTCATAATATGCCAAAAAGCAACAAATAATGGAGTCCCCAACTATATTCAAAAAACAAAAAAGGTCCTCAGCTTGAATGAGGCAAAAATACCTCTCCACACAGCCCTCAACCAAATAGCATCAATGCATGTGAAAAAACAGAGAGAGCAAGAGAACAGCACAGACACAGTTTAACCTAGAGAGAGAGAATTTTTAACATATATATAAATCACCTGAACAAGAAGAAGATGAACGCAAAGAGACTTTTCTGACTTTTTGCCAATTATTCTTAAATAAACATTAACAAGGGTTCCATCTTTGGTTCCGGTTAACAGTCCTGTCTGAGGATCAAACCTGAAGAATGAAAGAATAATGTCCGTAAAATTATTCCTATCATATTCTGCCTAAGGGCTATGATCCCTGGAATAAAAGGCATGAAATGGCAAAAAAGAAAGAACTACCTTGGCAGGCGATGCCGTGGGCAATAGACATAGCCGGAAAGCTGAAAAAGTGAGTTGCAAATTAAATTCCTTAATGGAAAATCAATGGTTCAGAGCTAAGAGAAAAAGTTATCAGATCAAACCTGGGGAAGCGACAAGAGGAAGTTTATTACTTGAGGCAAGAAGAAAATCAGGAGTGTTTCGCTGTTGAAAAAAAAAAAAGAAAAAGAAAATTTTCAGTTTAGGATAATAAAAGAAACAGTGATAGATGCAAATTAAAGTTGTAGAAATATCAAGTCACAATGTGCAAGATTGACACAGCAGAATGTCATGATGGACCATGATCTTAAAGATGAGGCAACAGGACTAATTTTACATGTTTGCTGAATCAGTTATCAAATGAGTATGAGTGTGTAAAATAGAGAAGAGAAAAAGAAAAGGGGAATGAAGCAGCAAGTCTAATAACTCAAATATACTTGTGAATAAATGGATAGGATTTTCCAATGTAGATATCACGCCAACTATGAAAAAGCAACTTTTATGCATAAAAACAAACAGAAGTACCAATTTTCCGTACATTAATGATCTGCATTGCAACAAATAGAGTACATAAACCTATTAGTTCTGCAAAGTTCCATGTCTATAAATCTTAGAAGTTGACATTTTATCCACAAATTCAAATTCTATATTTTTACACAAACAGTCAAACACAAGGTGTGGCACATTTACTGCAATAAGCTCAGTCTCATACAAAATTATGAAATCATAAAATGTGTAAGGGAATGCACCTGAAATGGCCTAAAATCCCGATAACGGCCATAGTCATGCCAGCAAAGTATGTAAAAGTATCTCCAACAAAAACAGAAGAAGGATACCTGAACAAAAACCAGAGAGAAAATTCGAATGCTACTTTACCGGAAGAAAAGAACAGTAATAAGACTACACCACAAATAGAAAAAAGTTTACCAGTTGTATGACAGTAAAGCCAAGGAGGTGGCCAGTAAGGGTTGAACGAGATAAACAGAGAATAGATGGGCTTGTTGGTACTCAGGATCCTTAGATGCTCCAATTTGCATAATATTATGTATCAAAATCTGTAAATTGATCAGTGAATCAGATAATATAGATGCCAGACTCCTATTGTCTGACAAATCCTAAAGGGAACTTACAGCAGATGCGATCACAACTGTTTGCCCAACTTCAAGACCATTTATACCAGCATGAATGTTAATGGAATTTGTGCAGAAAACTGCCAAAAGCCCCATATATAGCTTATACATCCATCCTACAAAAAAACTAAAACATAAGAAACAGGACAAGGAAACAAAAAGAGTACATTACAAAAGAGAGTTAATAGATCAAAAGTAGGGAAATTACTCATAAGAAATTAATTTTCTTCTAGAAGTAATTGTACAACTCCCAGCAAAAGGAATAGACATCAAAAAGCCCAGAAGGGAAAAGAGAAATGAAACATATAGGCATATAATAGGAATTAAAAAATGAAAACAAAAACTGAACCATTCATTTAGAAATGCCCTAAAACTCAATTGAAGACCAGCATTGAACACCAGGAAAGAGCTTTTTTTTTATTTTTCAACCTTTATAGAGGTCCTTGGAAGGCTTACATGACTAATCTCTCTCAACTATATGTTCTGCACTTACTACTCATTGTTCTCCTCTTGGTACCTGGGTTATTAATATTCCTCAACTATTCTTCAGTCTCCTGACACATTACAAATATTCCTTCACCAATGCTGAAGCTGTAGTCAGCATGGGAACAGAATTATGGGAAACGGTCCCACAATCCCAGCAACTATGGTTTTTGTGTGCATAAATATCTATATGCATTATCTTCAGCCAATAACAAAGGTGAACCTCCAGCTTCCACTCTACCTTGCAAGTTCAAAACTTTTTAATAATCACTAGAATGTGGAATCATCTTTACCTCTGGTTTCTTTACTGGTCCCAAAGTTTTATGTGATGGATGGAATACAAACATATCATTGCACATACCATAACAAGGATACTCAGATTAGACTTTCCATATGATGAAACCCTCGTCCAAGAAAACACCCTTTAATACAGGCAGTCTTAGTTCTATTTTTAACTATTGAAGATCAAAAGAAGCTCATGAACCAGATAAAGCATTTAATCAATTACATTGAATAGATTTTTAAATTCAAAATTTCAGTTTGCACTCAAACTTCTACGAAGTGAAATTCATCACATATCTATGTTACTGATATATGTTAAGCATTCATGGACCTTATAGCTTTAGTCACTTTTCCAACTTAAATAAAGTTTTCTAATCTCTTCATACAAGTAAAAGAGAATTTTGTCTCATAAGATTCAACAAGATTTAAATATATATATATATATATATATGAAAATCCCCTACGATATCAAAAGTCTTTCTCATATTTTCATGTTGCAATAAAGCATCTTTGGGACTAGAAATATACCTAGGTCCAATACCTCATGACCAACATATGGGATAAGGGGCTTTGGTATTACGATAGTTGTATGTCCAGCATATGCCATCAATAATGGAAGAGCAGCAATTGATGGAAGGAGTAATTTCCTGTTCTCAACAGTTACAAGTGAGAAAAGCATTGAACCAAGAATTACTTCAGAAAACCATGCATGCATCAAAAACAAATGCTACCAGAAAAGGGGAAAAAATATTTTAAATATGTATTATGAAAAAGTTTAAACAATAGAAAGGCTTAGTGGAGAATAGACTACTTACACTCTCCAGGGAACATCAAGGACATCATCCACAAATCCAAGTAGAGTCATGAAGCAGATGCATGCTAGTGCTGCATTGTATTCAACAAGCCACTGCATGTATGAAACTATCAATTCTCTAACAATATCTTAGTCTGCATATGCTAAAAGATTATGAAAACAGGTCCAGCTAATAATCAGAAAGGTCCCCGTAAATTTATTTGAATTGCACTGAGATCAGAGTTAATGCAAAGAGGACTCTCATCCATTCATAAAAAGAAATGAAAATCTGTGCACCCTCCTAAGGTTTAGAATATAGATC
Source organism: Macaranga tanarius (assembly GCA_949673435.1). Lineage (NCBI taxonomy): Eukaryota > Viridiplantae > Streptophyta > Magnoliopsida > Malpighiales > Euphorbiaceae > Macaranga > Macaranga tanarius. The sequence continues at coordinate 42,161 of CATIWO010029090.1, read as the reverse complement.
AGAGGAAAGGAAACATTATACAACAATGGGAAGCTATACTAACAAAGACAAAATCTTGCACAACTTCTAAATTCTTTTCCAATAGAATGGAACAAAATATTAGTATGATATACAAATGCCCTCACACCTCCAACACAATTAATTTCCTAACTAGCAAGTAGCCCTAGCTGAATTTGGTCTTACGGAGTGGACAACACAAAAGCAGAAAAGCGCTAAACAGAAAGAGATCAGCAATTTTTCTGTCCTACTTATGTATCATGTATCCAAGAAAAATTAGCTCTGTTTTATGTTTGATAAGCTTTCAACAACAATTAATAATGTGCATACATAAGAAGAATACTGTTTATAATTCATGCTTGGAATTCAAAACTATTGGTTTTGCTTTTGAAAACAATGGATTAATGTATACATTTTTACATTAACCAGAAAATATGCTTAAATGTGTACAGCTTTACATTAAGTTCAACAACTGAAAAAACTAAATGAGAAAAACACAACAAGAAAAGAAAAAACTGCAAACACCTTAGATTAAAAAATTGCAATTGGCAAAACAGAGACCATTAAATCAATGATATTTGTCAAAATCATTAGCTAACTGCCAGAAAGAAAATCAAACTTGTCAACATAATGAAAGAAAAATTCAAACGTGGCAACATAATATTCTTACATTGGAATCTGCTGTGAAGTTAAAATACTGAAATAAGATTGCCAATACCAAGAAGACTATCCCAACAACTATACCCAATGATTCGGGCCTGCAGAATATAAAGTAGCATTATTAAGGAAACTTTGATAAAAGAAATTGAATGGGTTAAGCAAAAAAACAATCATTCACTTTCTTTTAACTGTTATTGTTAATGCTGATTATCTAGCTCCTCAATTTTAAGAAATTTTCTTGAAAGATTATCGCTAAAAGTTTACAAGCCACAAAAAACACAAGCCTGAATCAACATCTTTTTTGAATAATTAACAAGCACTAGTCATGTAAAAGCAGAAAACGCAAGCAAAATTTTTCCTTCAAAGCTTGTGAATTTTGTGGTTCAGCACCAGTAGCAACCATTTTCAAGCTGCGCACAAAACATTGGTTTTTTTTTTTACTGTTTTTGGATACACACACAAAGAGTACATATCACTGCAAACAGAGGAGCAGGAAACTGCAATCACAGAAGTGATTTTAAAACAACAACTAACATATTGAGCTTGCATGTTTACTTAAAAAGAAAATACTAAATCAACTAGAAAATAATGAGTGTACTAGTTCCAGTACCACGTTCCACAGTCTAAGACATTATCAAAAGTTTGGATGGGTGTACTAGTTCCAGTACCACGTTCCACAGTCTAAGACATTATCAAAAGGCCAAAATTGAGGAAAAAAAACTTCAAAAAAAAACCACAAAAATCATATCTTTAAACAATTTCGCATCAAACAAAAGCAGAATTTTTGGTTATGTAATCAGTCTGCAATGCAACGCATGCCTATGATTCAATAACAAACCCAACACATAAATTGCATCAAAAATCAAATCCACAATAATATATATACTCAATTTAATCAAAATCCAACACATACCCACTTCATAAAATGATCCAAACAACTGAAATTAAATTTAGAAAAGAAAAAAAAGCTCACACTTTAACAGTGCCTTGAGGGGTACCCTTCTTGTTAATATCATAACCAAAAAGATTTTTTTTCATTACATATCTAGAAGCCACAGGAATCATCTTGAGAGTCAAGAAGAACCCAGTAAGGCTAAGACAAGCATTGATGAGGATTGATCTTTTGTGGACATGCTGGATCTTGTGGTGATGGAATAGGAAATAACAATAGGGAACAAGAAGCAATAGAAATAATTTGAAGATAAAGCCACACTTTGGAGGTGCTATTCGTGGGTCAGCAAATTCTTGAGCTTTTTGCTGGGTTTTAACATCTGTTGTATTGTTGCTTGTGTCTGTTGTTGTTGTTGTTGATGTTGTTGAAGTAGCTCTCTTCCGAGCTGCCATGGCTGATTCTTTGTGCCACCGAGTTATGTCTCTTCCTCAAATTTATGGTATCGAAAAGACTGGGCTTTTGTTTCAGTTTTTGCTGTTTATGAGGCGTCACATAAGCTAATCACATTACGCCACGTTTGTCACCAGCGTAGAATATTAGGGCCCACTTTAAAACTTTTGCCATGTTGGCATTGGCAATGGCTATGGGTCGGGCTGAATGTGGTTTGGGTTCGGTTGGAGTTGACGTTTGGAAAATATACACAAATATCCATTTTTTTTAACTTTTATAATTTAAATACCTCAAGTTTTCATAAATTACCTTCATGTCCTACTTTTATTACCAGCATGCTCTTTTTTTTTTTTTTTTTAATTTCTTCCGTATCTTTCGTCATTTCTTTGTTCTTCTCTTCTATTGGTTAGCAATGTTTCTTTTCTCTTATCTATGCTCAGTGCTTGTAGCCGGGCTCAGTGCAAAGGAGGTTTCTTTCTTTTTAAGAGAAATTCCTCTCCTTTCATTAGTTTTCTCAGCAACCAAGCTATGGAAGGCGTGTGCAGGTCCACTGGTGGATGTCCCAAAACCTGGAGAAAGAGTTTTCTATTTTCCTCAAGGTCACATGGAACAGGTTTGTGCTTTTGATTCTTAATTTTTTTTATTAATCTTGTTGATTTTCATTGTTTGCATGCGGATCCAAATCTGCTTTCTCTTATGAAGAGGATGTGGTTTCATGGTTTCAAAGCCTCAATTTTTATGTGGGTTTGATTTGATTATCTGCAGTTGGAAGCTTCAACAAATCAAGAACTGACTCAACACATCCCAAAGTTTAATCTTCCTTCTAAGATCCTTTGCAGTGTTGTTCACATTCAACATCTGGTATACTATTACTCATCTTAATTTTAAACTTTTTTTTTTTTTTAAATTCTCTTGCTGCTTTTTTGTTTTTAATTTTCATGCTTGTTCAATTCATAGGCTAAACAAGAGACAGATGAGGTTTACGCTCAGATAACCTTGCACCCAGAACACGATGTGAGTAATAATTTTCTATTTTTTAATTTATTTTATGTAGTGTGTTTTTGTGTTTAATTTGCAAAATGGGAATTGGGTCAAAATGAATTCTTGCTTTCTGTTTAAATGAGATGAGCTTTTAATTAAATTATAGATAGTGCTTTTTATTTTTAATTTTCTCTTTAACTTTATTTAATCATTGTATTTTCTTTTTTGAGAATCGGAAGGTTTTCAAATATTCCTACTCCAGCTCCTACAATTGAGGATTTGATGCATTTGTACCAGGAGGGTAAAGTTAAGGAAGCTATTGAGTTGATGGATAAAGGGGTCAAAGCCGATGCTGGGTGTTTCTCTTCATTATTTGAGTTGTGTGGGAAATTTGAGGATGTGAAAAAGGTGCATGATTACTTTTTGCAATCTACTTGTAGAGGTGACCTCAGGTTGAACAAAAAGGTGATTGAAATGTATGGGAGATGTGGTAGTATGACTGATGCTATGAGAGTTTTTTATCATATGAAAGATAGGGATATGTGCCTGGAGTGATATTTTTTTTATTTTTTTTGTTATTTTTGTGTTTGTTGCTTTTTAGTTTACTTTTGGTTTCTGATCTTATTTTTGATACTGTTTTAATTTTTTTATCTTGTGTTATTTTATGTTAGGTGGAGAAAGTAGTTGATGATGTTATTGATCATTGTGTTGAGGCTGCTAAGTTTGTTGCCGTTATTGCTGAGATTAGAAGTGATTCTTATTTGGTATATGTTATTTATACTACGGATTCATTTTTGTATCTTTATGGTTTATTTTTGGTTCCTGATTTTGTTTGTGATTTGTTATTTTTGTGTTATGATGAAAAGAATATAGAAGACGATTCAGTTGATGTTGCTAATATTATCAGTAATGCAGTTAGAGCTATTGGAGCTATGAGCGGTGAACTTGTATGTTTTTTTTTATTTTTTTTATTTTTGATTTGTATTAGTTGAGTTTATTAGTTTCATTTTGGTTACTTTTTAGTTGATTTTTGGTTTTTTGATATGCTTTTGTATGATTATTTTTGTTTTTTATTTGTATTAGTTTAGTTTATTAGTTTTATTTTAGTTACTTTTTGGTTTCTGATATGCTTTTGTATGACTTTTGTATGATTTGCGTTTGGTTGAACTTTTTGATAAAAGTGAGGGAAAGGGTGATGGAGGAATTGAATGCTTTTAAAACTAGTGTTGACAAGAAATTTGATACCGTATTTGTCTATTTAAGGATGATGTTTGACAAATTCAGAATTCATACCATTGAAGGTGATGATGATGAGGTATGGTATATTGTTTTGAGTATCTTTTATTTATATTATACTTCTTTGTTCTTTTATTTTTTTGTTTTTGATTTGTGTTAGTTTAGTTTATTAGTTTCTTTTTAGTTGATTTTTGGTTTCTGATATGCTCTGTATGATTGTTTTTGTTTTTGACTTCTTTTGTTTGTTAGTTTCCTTTTGGTTGCTTTTTAGTTTATTTTTGGTTTCTGATATGCTTTTTGTATGATTACTTTTATTTGTATTATTTTTAGTCTTTTAGTTTTCAGTTAGTTTATTTTTTGGTTTATTTTTAGTTTCTGATGTGGTTTTATATGGTTATTTTTTTTTTGATATCCTAAAAAATATAGTCATATATGCGAAATAAATTAAGAATAAACTAAAAAGAAATTAATTTTCATTGTATTTTTGGTGGAATTCTGGATGTATTTTGATAATAAACTGAAGGTAAACAAAAAAGTATTCGAATTTTCATTGGTTAATACTTGTACAATTGTAGCTTAGCATTTCATATACCGAAAGGAAACCAAAAGTATTCAGGATATAACTGTCTGTGATGATAGTAGTAAAAAAGATACTGGTGATGGTGTTAGGAAGGATTGTGATCCTTCTGTTGCTGATGTTTCTTGTGACAAAGCTGTTGATGTTACAGATGTATCTGGAATGATATTCTAATTTAGAAGGAATTGAATGCTTTTAAAGCTACCGTTGATAAGAAATTTGATACCATATTTGTCTATTTAAGGATGATGTTTGACAAATTTGGAATTCATGCCACTGATGGTGATGGTGATGATGATGAGGTATGGTATATTGTTTTAAGTATCATTTGTTTATATTGATTTGTGTTAGTTTAGTTTATTAGTTGCTTTTTGATTTCTGTTATGTTGTGTATGATTATTTCTATTTTTGATTTGTATTAGTTTAGTTTGTTGGTTTCCTTTTGGTTACTTTGTGGTTTATTTTTATTTTCTGATATGCTTTTTGTATGATTGTTTCTTTTCTTGATTTGTATTAGTTTAGTTTGTTAGTTTCCTTTTGGTTGCTTTTTAGTTTATTTTTGGTTTTTGATGTGCTTTTTGTATGATTGTTTTTTATTTGTATTAGTTTATTTTTTTTTATTTTTCATTTAGTTTCTTTTTTTGTTGATTTGTAGTTTGTGATATGCTTTTTTTGTATAATTATTTTTATTTTTGATTTGTATTAGTTTAGTTTTTTAGTTTCAATTTGGTTGATTTATGGTTTCTGATTTTGTTTGTCATTTGTTATTTTTATGTTAGGATGAAAATAATGTGGAAGACATTTCAGTTAATATTTTTTTTTTAAGGATGTAGATGTAGGTGCTGATGCAGGTGGGGATGAAAAAAAAGAAATTAAAAAAGTTGATGAATAAGAGGAAGGTGTTGAAGAAAAAGAAGTTGGTGAAGAAATTGAAGATGATGAAGGAGGTGTTAATGGTGGCTCTGCTTCTAATGTAGAAGATAAAGATACAAAAAATAATGATAACAGTGGAAAATATACTTTTATTTATTATTTTTAAGTTAGGATAAAAAGAATATGGAAGACGATTCAATTGATGTTGCTGATGTTATCAGTAATGTAGTTAGAGCTGTTGGAGCTATGGGTGGTGAACTTATATTTTTTTATTTTTGATTTATATTAATTGAGTTTATTAATTTCGTTTGGTTGCTTTTTGGTTGATTTATGGTTTCAGATATTCTTTTGTATGATTGTTTTTATTTTTGATTTGTATCAGTTGAGTTTATTAGTTTCATTTTGGTTTCTGATATTAGTTTTTATGACAAAAAAAAAAAATCTTACCTTAATAGAAGGATAAGAAACCAATTGCAAAGGGCCCACAACAAGAAAGAATATTTTCATAACATTCTTATAACACTTTAACATTTCAGAAACCAAAAATATTGTATCAAAAATGTAAAATATATAGAAATTATTCTAAATATGATCTAAAGATTGAAATTTTCTTATACAAATAATCAAGAACTTGATATTAACTTATTTTTGATAACAAATAACTAAACCAACCATAATAATAAAATAAAAGAGCTCAGTCACTGTCGTCACACTCTCTCTTCTCTAGACTAACATTGTTTAAAATTAAATAGAACAAATAACATACTCCAACCAAGTTTATTATTGGTAGAGTTCAGCCTTCTTCTTTTGCCAAAGCCTATCAAGGGCACTGATGGTCTTCGTGTATCAAAAATTTCTTTTCAGACTCAAATTCGAAAAACAGCCATCGAACTCACAATTATATAATAAATCAAAATTGAACCAGTTTTTCATGATGGTCTTCGTGTCACTGATGCAAAAATAATGGAGATTGTTTCCACTTATACAAAAATAATGGTAGACACTTGTGTTGAGGCAGTAGGGGTGGTTTTGATCTCCAATTGGTGCAACGACTTCACCGACAATGAAAGCTTCTCCAACAGCTGAGGGAGCAGCTGAGCGTATCATATACCAAAAAGAAACTAATCGGAAACCAAAAGTATTCAAGATTTAACTGTCTTATATATGCGAAATAAACTAAGAATAAACTATAAGAATAAACCATACAATCAAACTTGTCTCAATCTGTCTATAAATAAAAATCCAATTTCATCAAATAATCCAAATTGAAGACCCTCAAATCAAACTTTGCAAAAAATAGACTACAAAGACTAGAATATCAAAGTCACCATCCAATATCCATTTTCCCAAAATCAAGTTACAAATACAAGTAAAGAGCTAAACAATAATCAGAACTTGGAAAGGACCCATTAAAATTCAACAAATACCAAGTACCTTGAAGCCTCTAAAACACTCAAAATTGAAGAAATGCAACCCATCCGATTTCCATTATAAAAGGCCGACAACCCAATCATTGTGGCTATTTTGAGGATGGGTTTGATTTATCCTACTCCAACACAAATGAAACAGTGCTTGAACTGATGTCTTCTTAGAAAATATATATCAAAAAGATTGATTACCAATCTCAAGTGATTCACGCAGTTGATTCAGATGGTTGCCTTCCAAATCGTATTTTAAATTTTAATATTTCTGCTTCTAGATTCCAATTTATAGAAGATTATATGTATGATTTTACCTTTTTCAATTTCTCTTCAATTGAGGGAGGCTGACATGAATCTAGTTGAAGTCAGCTATTCTGGGTATGTGCAACCTGACTTTTGTAGGAGCAGCCAAGTAAGCAGTGGTGGAGGTGGTGGCGGCGGAGGTGGGGGTGGCGGTGGTTGTGGTGGAGGAGGAAGGATCTGAGTGCATGGAGGAAGAAGCAGAGTCTGGCTTTGTTTGTTTTTTTTTTTTTTTAGCGTTGAAGAAGGAAGGGAGACACGGGAATAATATTTTTAACGTCAAATGATACGCGGGTAATATTTAAAAAGTTGAGATATTTTTGTTATTATGTTATTTTTTAAAAGTAGGCAGATAAAAGATCCATTTTTTCAATCGTGGAACATGAAGAGCCTATCTTTAAGACCGAAAAATGAAGAATTATTATTGATAGAGAAAGACGGGTGATGTATGCAAAATAATGAAAGAGAAAAGGGGTAAATCTATGGGAATAATGAAATAAAAAAATTCCTAGGAGTCTTAAATAGGATAAAAGTGGTCCACTAAAAGCAAATATGTTTGAGTTTTCTTATTTGGGTTGATATGGTTAAAAATTTTAATATTGTGTATGGTAAATTGTTGATATTAACTGTTTAATATAAAAATTAATAGTTTACCAAAATTATTTTCAAAATTTAGAATATAAAAAAGTTAATATATTAAAGGATATATTAGTCATTATATTTAGTATTAATTAATTTGTTCTAAATTGTTATGGTACAATTTGGACGTGAAAGCATATATATGTTTTATTCTTTTAGTAATAATTTTTTAATCGATTGCCAAAAGAAGAATAGAAAGTCAAAGCCATCAATTTAATTGTATACGGTAATTGTCATTTGATAATAAAAAGAATGGAAACTATATTTGTCGGTGCAATGGCTGTGCAACAAATTATATTTTCGCTCAAAAAATAATTATAATCTGTAAAATGAGGAGTTAAATTATAATTAAAAAAAATTATAGCATAGCGGTATGGGATATACACGTATTGTTGTCCTAAAAAGAAAAGCATAGTTTTTTTTTTTTTTAAATAAGCACTTGTTACTATTTATGTCACCAGGGAGCACCAGAAAAATCTTTTGGGAGGGCCAGTAATATTTTCCAAAAAAATGATAGAAGAGTATTTTCTGCCACATTTTGCAAGGTTATATAATTTAAAAGTGACAATTTTTTAAAAGTATGCATATATATTACATGCATATACACTACAATTACTGGAATTATTATATATATTGAAAATTTATTGGGTAATTTCTTTTATCGTTTACTATTTTTTAATGTAAATCCCAATTAAAAAGTAAATTTATAAAGTGCGTTTAACTTAAAATTTAACACCAAAAACTAATGTGATCTCAGATAAATTAGTCATTTTTCCAAAATATACATCAGACTAAGCTTTCACTGATTGCATTGAAACATTGAGTTTAGAGGTACAGATCTTAATTGCTAAGTTTCTCATGCACAACAATTTAGAGGTAAAGATCTTAATTGCTAAGTCTCTGATCTTAATTGCTAAGTTTCTCCTGCACAATATATTAGTTCTCCCACGAGGTTTTAGCTATCAGTCAAGCTCAACAAATATACTCTAAACTAAGAGTCAATCCTATTGTACATGTCTAATCACAAATTACTAATAAATTAAAATTTTATTATTAATCAAATAAATCAAAAAAATAATAAAAAAATTCAAATATTTAAAGTTGACCCATCAAATCCAATTATATTGTAGCAAAAATAAATCAAAATTAAGTTAAAAAGACTATTATAAACAACGCTTATCTTTTTTAAAAAAAAAAAAAAATATTTATTCAAGTGGTAAGAAGTTTGAATCCCCTTAAATAAGACTATGAAAGATTATGTAGAAAACAGACGTTGAAAGAGTTTTGCGCTCCTTATGAATTATGAAATTCACTTGATTCGATTTATAGTAGTCCGAACCTTTATGATTACTAAATATAAAAAGTAATTACGAAAAATTAAAACAAATAAAAAGATGTACAAACAATATCATAATAAAAACCAGCTACCTCCCTTGAAGGGTAGTTGTATCTGAATCTTAATACTATGCTCTTAATGCCTTTTCATATTTTTGGTCATCACATTTCATTATTTCTCTATATATAGCAGAGTATTGCAACATTCGCACTATTATAACCTACCAGGCTACCACTACTGTTACTTCTTCTCTATCTCCCTTCAAGGAAACAACAAATTTTAAACAATTATCAGACCATGACTATTCAAACTTCTCCACCTACTACGGCTGCTAAGAGCGCCGTCCTTATTGTAGGGGCAACCGGATTTATCGGTCAATTTTTAGTCACGGCGAGCCTGGACTCCGGTCGACGCACCAACATTCTCGTACGATCAACCCCTACTTGCCCCTTAAAAGCCAAACTTCTCAGGTCTTTTGAAGAGAAAGGTGCTGTAGTTTTGCATGTAAGTTTCATATTCATTACTTGTCCTATGTATAATTTCATTTATTTTTTTGTACGTTATGTATTAATGTATCATTCATATTTTATTTGTTTGTGTGCAAAAAATTGATTTTAGGGATCGATCGATGATAAGGAAAACATGGAGAAAATACTTAAAGAGCACAAGATTGATATAGTAATGTCGGCCGTAGGTGGTGAACGGATATTGGATCAGCTTCCTCTACTGGAAGCTATTAGAGTTGTTGGTACTGTTAAGGTAATTATTATTTATCATTTTGATAGCAATGCAATTATTAAAATAAATTATACTACATTTGCACACTATCTGATAATATTATTTATTAGAATAATTTTTATTTCTGTACTTTGATGATTAGAAGTCTCCATATGTCATACAATATTTCATTTTTATTAATTAAATATAAGATGTTTGAAATATATGTCAAACATACCCCATATTGCATAATAAGTAACAATTTCTATTGATTGTACTTAGTTTTTAATCATGCCATGCACAAAGGGTAAGTTAATAAATTTTTTATTTAATTATTTTGAAATACAAACAAATACTTTTTATCAAAATATTAATTTAATATTTTTAGTGTACGGCATATATTTGATTTTTGTAATTGAGTTTGAAAATGTCTAACAAATCTGTGCAGAGATTTTTGCCATCAGAATTTGGGCACGATGTTGACAGGGCCGATCCGGTGGAGCCAGGACTACGAATGTATCAGGAAAAGCGCCGGGTTAGACGCTTGATCGAGGAGTACGGTATACCCTACACATACATTTGTTGCAATTCAATTGCTTCTTGGCCCTACTATGATAACACTCATCCTGCGGAAGTTTCTCCACCGTTGGATCAGTTCAAAATTTACGGTGATGGTAGCATCAAAGGTTAGACCAAGATTTATTATGCTCATTCCAATAAAATCATCACTCCTCACATTTCCCCTTTTTTTTAGTAAATAAATTTCTTTTTTTAATGCATTAAAGTCTACATAATGATCTGTTTTTCAAAGTCAAAAAATCTTCTAAATAAAAGTCCAAAACATCTTAGCAACCACCCATTTTAATAAGTTTTTGATGTATAAAGAATAAGAAATTGGAGTTCCTATTTTTATTCAAACCTTAAGTAGTAACTAAATCGTATCCTTTAAAAAACTTTGATTTATTTCAAAATATACTATATATTGGCAATGTGTATTTATTTCATGATTAGCCAAAAAAAATCTTTGTAAATACCAAAAAAAAAAAAAAAAAAAAAAACATGCAAAGACATTACTAACGTCCTCATGTGTCATTTCGAAAACAACATTTACCCGACATTAGTAAGATAAAAATTATTTTATTAATTTTATTTTCTATTATATTTTTTCACTTTTTTCTTTAGTTAAGTCATTTGTTTAGTTAATCTTTTTTTAAATTACTATGAAACAAAATAATAAAGTGATCATAACAGGAATGAGAGTTGATGGCAACTTTCTTGTGATGAGTATTCTATATAAAAAATTCTTATCTATTTCATGTATAATACTTCCGAATTCTTAAATTTGTAACACATATAAACACATATTTTATTTTGTTCTATTAAATGTAAAATATTTGGAATTTAATATACCCAGAGTAAGCAATAATCTTTTAAGGTATATAAAATCAATATTTTATTTGATACATGTCAAACACATGAAATTATATCCGTAAAAAAATAAAAAAAATGATGCGGTGTAGACATTTTTTTTGGTTCTAACACATAAAAATAATAAATTTTTATTAGTATTGATAGATAATAAAATTTTATTTAATTTTTATAAGTAAAAATACCAACTAATATATTAACTTTTGGGGTAAAAAGATTAAAATAAATTTAGAGATGAATATTAAAGAGTTGGAGGAATTTCCTGTAGCATTGGAGGTGGAGGAACATTTAAAATCTGTTATGCACATGATCTTCATCTTCCCTTCTTGGTTGTGTTTGGTGGTCAACTTATTGTAAACATCTTCTTTAGTCCATTTCCGGTGTCATAAATGATGTGTCCATTTCTACATTTTGTGACAAATTTTATGCATAAAAATAGTACTTAATGTCCAATTTACTCAAGCAAACAAGCCTTTGAGGCCTAAACCACAAATTCCATGTGTAATAATGCCAAAAATTTAATGTTCGGCTGACTCTACCGGTGGAATCCATATTTACAGTGTCCTATACCAATAAATGAAAATTTAAATCCCCTTTTCTTTATTTATTAACATAACTAATAGTAGTAGCCCACATAGAGGCAAATTAATAATGCAACATTGTCAAAAAAAAAAAAAAAAAAAAAAAGAAATCAAGAAAACAACATTAGTGGTCTAAGGTCCCTCTGTCATTACAGTGTTTTATTTTACAGAGTTATTGTTGTACATTGCAGCTTACTTTGTTGCTGGAACTGATATTGGGAAATTTACAATGAAAATCACTGATGATGTTCGAACAATCAACAAATTGGTACATTTCCGTCCACCTTGCAATTTTTACAACATGAATGAGCTTGCAGCTTTGTGGGAGAAGAAAATTGGAAGGACCCTCCCTCGCATTACCATCACAGAAAATGATCTACTTTCTGCTGCTGCAGGTAAATTAATGCAGTGAAATAGGGTCACGAGTTCGAGTCTAAATCTTTATTTCTTAAAAAAAAATATGTACTTTTTTCCGCGCAGAGAATCGCATACCAGAAAGTATTGTGGCATCATTCACATACGATATTTTTATCAATGGATGCCAAGTAAATTTTTCAATTGATGGTCCAAATGAGGTTGAGGTGTGCAGACTGTATCCTGATGAAAATTTCCGTAGCTTGGATGAATGTTTTGGTGAGTTCTATCGCAGAATAAATGAGAAGCATGTAAGCAGGGATGATGAAAATGCTGCTCCAAATCATTTGGTTGAACCATTGATAGTAACAGCAACTTGTGCTTAACTCATATATTACACAAGTGCTTCTAGAGATTGTTAGCAAAATAATAAAATGTCCTACGTGACTATATTTATCATGGTGGTGAAATTAGAGTCATCAGTTCTGTAATGTTGATTGTAATTGAAACAACAATTATTTATCACATTTGGTTACTTGTATTTCATTATTTGTCGTTACATTGTAAAAGCTGAAACGGGAAGCACTATCTGCCCGATCAAATAATTTAAGTATTCATTTACCGGCTTTACCTTCTATGAGATCCATCTGCCCGATTTGAATTAATTAGAACCCTTGTAGTTGTAGCTAAGGAATACCAAAAATAATTATATCAAAAGCACATTTTGAGCATTATGTAATTCATCTTTAATCCACAAATAAAAAGCATTGCTCAGTAGATTTTTGTCTGTCTAATTTGGTGCTATGCTATATGAGCACAGGTGATGTACATAGTGGAAGTTAACTCATGCAAGAATTTTGTCCTTGAAAGAAACATCCAAATGGTTAGCCTATGTTCTTCAAAGAGACAAATGATTCAGTTGTATTTTCAATCAAAAACAATTATGTTGTACAAAAATATTGTTCTCAAAGTTGTGGGAAAAAGGGTTGCAATGTATTTACCATCAGTTCCCCAATTTGCATCTTCTCTTTGCTTGCTTCATCTAAAACCATGAGCAGCAAGGAAGCTTTCTAGCCATCTTGTTGATATACAGGAGCTACACATCATATACAGACAGTTTCTCTTCAATTGGGACGCGGCAGATTGGGCATTTTTTACACTTCTCACAGCAAGTGCTGAGTTGGTAAAGATGTTAGCCAAAGGAGGATACTTATGAAAATTTCGCTAAATTGAACATGGAAGTTCACTGGTAATCTTAGACTTGAACCAAAAATATAGAAAATGAATGTGCCACTGAAAAGAGGCAGAGTCAGGATAAGGGTAGATATGTACCTGCAAAGGACGTGATGCCTGCATGGAAGGAGGACTATATTAATTTGTTCCTCAAAGCAAATTCTGCATAGGATTTTTTCCTGATAGATTCATCAGGTAAGTAGATGCACACCAAAGAACACTAAACAACATTAAAGACAACAAGCTTGCTCGTATCTAAAGTCATACATTTTGCAGTCTTTCGCACTCCTGTTGGCTAAATTTTGTGATTTCTGTTTGCTCACCTAATGCAGCTTGCAATCTCCAAATCTGTAGTGGGAATAATCAAAGACTTATATTTACTCGTAATTTTGGTTAAAAGGGGCATAAAAGCTGTAAACATTTGCTAAAATATGGACAAAATGCTATAGTAACCTCCTCTACAAGTTCGGATTTGGGCATCTTCTTCACAACGTCTGGTGAGAAAGTGTTGTAACTGAATTACAAGGACATAAAGAGAATCAGAAACATTAAATTAGTTAAAAAGCATAACAAATTCTGTGTGTGAGAGAGATATATGACCATGTTAAATTAGTTAACATGTTCTAGAGCAACTACGTGGCTTACTGGGCGACTAAGTAGCTTTTTGACATGCCTAATCTCGACCATTTTTGCAGAATTTGTGTATGAGAGAGATAACCATGAACATGTTCTACATAGTTTTAACAAATTCTCGAGAAATGCATAGAGGAACAAATATCATATTCTACTGAAGAAAACAGCGGGTTGGAGTTGGAAAGTAGCATCGCCAAAACCTTCTTTTGCATACTTTGATTGTCAAGCATTACCAGCTTCAACTGGTACAAATGCAGACAGATGACCACTTGTATTGCAACTAAAAAGAACTGAGAGTATATGAAATATACCCTGAACCTCCAGCATAATAGAGTCTAGCCTGCTCCTCTCTACTACCTTCATCAATTGACCACCAACCCAGTAACCTGTCAATAAGAATGAACCATAAGCAATGACCATACAGCTGCAACGTTTTAATACTATCTGATACAGGATTGGAAAATTATCAAAGGACATCTAATCAGATCACCAAAAAAAAAAAACTCATCACCTTGATCCATGGTGCAAAAATCCAAGAAACTCACGAGCTTTTGATGCAATAGTAAAGTATGTATCAGAGCCAGCTCTGCCACGTAGTAGAATAACAACTTTCTCCACCAATCTATATGCTGCAAACAAAACCCCAGCTCCTTGCACCAAAAGAAGTGGGGCAAAAAGAACTGGAAATGGGATATTTTTAGCACCAGGTGGTGTACCCTGAAATTAGCGAAAAGGTAGTCCCTTTTAGTATGAGTTGAACTTGGAAGAATAATTCAAAACTATCAATAAACCCACTTTTGAACTCTTGTTATACCTCCAAGTGCATGAAGAGAACTATTTGGAAACCAATAAAAGGAATTTTCATAAAATGCCCACCAATGTCCTGCAGGTTGCATATTCTGCCATTCTGATGCCGGTCCTCATCAGCAGAAACAACCAAGCCTCTATTCCAGTCAATGTAACTGATAGTCATTGAAGAACTTGATCCTCCAATATGTGAATGCCTATGAATTGCTGGATTATGCCACTTTGTGCACACAAGAAAGGCAAAGCACTCTGCAATTCTGCAGATGAAGCCATTTTATACATTTCAGCAAATACTAGCATAGGAAATCAGGATCAATTTACAAATCATCAAATAGCATGTGTAGAAAAAAAGAAAAGAATCATACCCATAGTTTATAAACAAGTCCCACCAACCAAGAGCTGCAACATCACCTGCTACAAGAATGTGTTTTAAAAGCTACGCTGTTGATGTCAACAAAATCTACATTCAACCATTCAAGCATGACCAAGTGTCAAAGTGCAGATCGCATTTCTGAACTACACTAGCAATTAATTTTAGGTCCTACCCTTTGATTGTTTTTATCAATAAACAACTTCTTCAGCTGAACCTACTTCATGCAATAGATCATAAGGACCAACATATACATGTTTGCAATAATGCCATCGAGATAAAAACAAATATGGAATGCTTGAATTAACTATTTTTTATAGTTTTGAGTTTTTACAGATCATAATGTAAAAATGATTTTTCTCTTGTTCAGAACTGCCTCCAATTTCTACCAGTACATAAAAGTCATAATCTTATGGTTCTTTCAGATATACTCCTACCAAACTATGCTTTCAAAAAGACCCTCCAAAATGGAGTTTCCATGAAGGTTTAAAGTTCATAGCCAAAATAGAAATTGCAGAAATCATTTCTCATGCCATGTTGAGTTGCATTTACACCTTGGGTGATAAGCGAGAGGAGTATGTTGGAAATAATTACCCAACGGAATCAAATTCAAAGGTGTGAAATTGAGAACATTGATAACAATAAAATCATGTCATTAACAAACAATTACACTACACACACACTCATGCACACAAAGACAACTTACCACATAGCTTGAGAAGAGTGAAAATCGTTGCAGCAATGAAGAAAACCATAGATATTGCAACCCAAAAGTGCTAGAAGCAAAAAATTAGAGGTATAGTGTCAACATTCTTGGGGAAAATAAAGAAAATGTCTAAAAAAGCTACACGGTATGTTCCTAATAAAAGATTTAGAAACATCTCCCACCATAATAATCTAATTTTTGAACAGGTAATCTAAAAAAGGACAACAACATTGATTCTTTATCACTTACATAGCTGGAGGTGCTAATCATTGCATTTAGCTTATAAACGAAAATGAAAAAGTCACTATATGCTTCTTGTATATGACCACTTGTTAATTAATGTCAGGGATCTGATTTTCAAAGGAAATGTTACATAGATGTCTCAAGACAATTCTTTAATGCACCAAAATATTTCTGAACTTACAGGAAGAGTCTCCCATATTGCTTCATCACTCATGTTTTCTTCATCACCAGGCATTAACGCTCTACACATCCTATAATTATTGAAAATATCAAAATAATTCATGATAAGTTATGAAAATGATGTGTTAAAGTAAGCTTTAAGTAGCAGTATGACTTGAACCAAGAATGCCATAAATTTTCTTCTTCTACTTGTATGTTTAAAGATGGCTACTTTTTGCCCAAATACAAATTAAGGTTCTTTTTATGGTTAATTCATTATGCTTTTCCACATCTGCCATTCACACCCGTGATTCAGAAGTGAATAACAGCTGAACCTACTGCTAGCATGGCCATATGCACCATCTTAGGAAGCTCATAAGAACATTACACATTCCCTTGCCATAAAGTCTGCCAAGTAAACTAGTGTAATCTATTCTTGAATTTCCATGATAACATGCTCATCAAATGAGATGCTAGGTAAAGGGACCAAAATTACTGTGAAATTTAATAACTGTGCACTAGAAGGATGATCTACAATGTTGTTGTTTAGTTGGTAAATAAATAGAGGTTTCAATGATAAAGAAAAAGGTACCTTATATTATCAATCAAGATTGCTGCTTCAAATGCCAACAATGGAAGAAAAACAATTTTCAAGTTTACAACTGCAACAAATTCAAGAAAAAATAGACAAATTAAGAATGAATGAAATATGAATGATGATTTGAAGATTTGGTGATGCCCACTAGCAATAATAGGAACAAAAATGCTAATTTAAGTAACTTGTCTATCTGGAATAATTTGCATAAAATGAAAGCATGAACGAGATATGAAAAGGAAACTATAAAATAAAGAATTAGATGTTGAGTCCAACAGCGTTCTATGTGAAAAAGGTGCTCCAGTGTACCATAATTGCACTCTAGACGTATGCAAAGTAGTAGCTCAAAAGCAATGACCAATGGAGTAGCCAAGACAGCATGAGATGGTGCCCACTGTCCATAAGAAAGAAAGATTTCATTCTGTTACTATCAAAAGAGTTAAAGAACCAAATTTTGATTTCCAAAAGAAAAACAGAATAAATAGCATGAAATCTAAGATAAACTAGGAAAAACTTTTCATACATGTCGATCATTGGGCAGCGATGGAGCAGGTAAGGAAAATCGGCCACGTGCTACCACTGCATGAAACAGCCACAGAGGTGCAAAAATAACCCTGGATGACCAAAAAACAGCCAAAAGTGTAGTTAGCAACTTAAAAGATTGCAGTTATAAACCATCCATATCCAATAGTCATCAAGCAATTCTATGCATTTGAAATAACGATGCTATAACCTTCTATATGATTATAACTGCAAATGTTTTGCACAGAGATATTACATAAGATTTTTTTTTTTTTTTTGGCGCAGTTAGAGCCAATGAAGAAAAAACTAGAAGATATAAAATTTCAAGGAACAAAAAAGGGAGGAAAGTGAAAAGAGGAAATCAGTCTGCATTCAACAAAGAGATAACATATCATTTATGGAATTTTATGCAACGCAGTACATACTGGCCTAGGCTCACAATGCAATGATTGTAAGATTGAAAAGACCCTCACTCAAATGTCCTTTTAAATGTGGCTCATGTTTTTCATAGAAAACAACCAGACGTCATATAGGTGCCAAAAAATGGAAACTGCAATGATGTGTTTTCCTATGAGAACACACTCATCCCAAATTCAAACTCAATGATAATTAAGCACTTATGTCTCCTGCTCATTCATAATTGACACCTGATGACAAAGTAAACCAGGCGAAACACGGTCTTTGAAGAATTGGAGATAAATTTTCAAAAGAGTATCACATTGCAGTTCTCACTTCTCAGGGTAATGATGAGTCTAATAACATGATCGTACAATGCAATCAGTTCAATGTAACCAACTGAAATAAGACTCTGGATATTATAAAGACAACATATATAAGACATAAGCAGAATAGAATAATTGTGGAATTCAAACACTGCCTATACAATCTTTAATTTACAAGTATAGCATTTCAGAATCACAAAGAAGCACGCTCTAAAATTTTCATAATACATAATTAGATGCTTGTAATTATCTAAACGGATAGCCCAATACATAAAAGACCTCAACTTTTTTCATAAAAACCACAAACTTCGACCAGGAATCAGTGCAAGTATTTGATCAAATTCACACTCCAAAGCTCTTCAAAAATAGCAATTCCACCTATATAATTCAAAAATTAAAACTTTCACAAACTGGGTCCTCAAAGACACCAACAAAATGCCACAAAACACAAAAAAGATGCAAACTTTCCTCTCTTTCTCTCCCCACTTTCTGAGAAACCAAACAAACACCAACAACCCAAAAAAAGAAGGTAAAAGAATATAAAGAAACTGACCACCAAGAGTAAGAAACAGCAAATTGAAGCTTGAGAGAAAGCAAAAGAGTGAAGGAGAAAAGCAAGGTGTGAGCTACAAGAGCCTGTAAAGACTTGGCCACTCTTCTCCAACTCATTATAACTCTTCTCTGAACCAACATATTTGCCACCAAAACTCTACTCAATTATTGCACAGAAATCACAATTCATTCAAAAAGCAATTCGCAGAGTGAAGTATCAAACGGACATTACAAAGAGAGACTTAAAAAAGAAACGAAAGTGACATCAGAAACAGAGACATTTGTCTTAAAGGCCTTCTCTTTCACGCCACACCAAACACCCCATTTTGTGCGCTCAGTATTTTTGTCTCCGTGGGCGGCCGAGTTTTTTTTGGACGGAAAGGGACATGGTTATTGGGCTTAATTACGGATTTTTTTGCTGAGTAGGTGTGTGGTTATTGAAAATTGATAAGGGCATTTTGGTAATGAAAAAAATAATTTAAAGTGAATTGAAAGGGAAGCGGAGGCCGTTGATATATTATACCTCTATATATATATAATAAAATTTATATTAAACTTTTGTTAGCTTATCCATATTAATTGAGTATTACATGTAAAAATTTTCATATTAAATATTTTATATTTCTATTTTCTTGTTAAATAGTTAATATATATTGATTGTAAATATATATTAGTTATTTAATGGTTTGATAAATAAATGGAGATATATATATGTGTAACGGTTTTTTGTGTGAAAAAATTAGCTAATTGATTAGTTAGTTAATGATTATCTAAATTAAAAGAGTACTATTATAGGTTGAAAATTATTATATCTTGTAAAATATATGAGATTTTTTTTAATTTGATGATAGCATAATTGGTGATGATTGACTAATAATTTAATGATTCAATTTTTTTTAGCACATAAATAATTATTAGTATCTAGTTATAAATATTAATATAAACATAATATTAGTTGAATATTCTTATTTTTTCAATTGTTTTTAAATTATATCAGGTGATTTACACTCATTGTTCCTAATATTTTAATCAAATTTTATTATTGTCTTTAATATTTAATTTATTATTTAAAATTTTAATTTTGATTCCATTAATTTTTTTTTTACATTTTTTTAGTATACCAATTTGTATCCACATATGTTAATTTTATTATGTCATATTCTACTAATAACCATTGCAAATAAATATTTCAAATAATAAGATATATAAAAATTGAAAATTGAATTTTTATTTTGAATTGCAATTTTTTATGAACTAATAGATCCCAAAAATATTAAAAAATATTGTATGTGGTATTTCTTTTCTTTTATCATAACCATATAGTTGACTGTTTTTTTTTAAAAAAAAATAATAATCCACTAGTTGACTTTTCACATTAAATATCTCTCTCCGCGTAATTACTATTCCTAATGTAGGTTAGCGGGCAAATTGTTTGCTTTATGGACAAGATATCCCCACGCTAGAACCTAAACAAACACTGTAGAAATATCAAGACATCCTCTATGAACCAAAAAAAAAATAAATAAATAAATGAAACAAAAGTTTCAAATAATTTTGAGATATATGGAGTACTTGCACAACTTACATTATAAATAGCACTATTATTATTAAGTGAAAAATTCTAGAAAATATATATGAGTCAAACCTTAAAACACATGTAATTTTCTTTTACGATACCTCCACTATTGGATGGTGTTATATAAGAATTTACTTATGGTGCACCATAAAATATGTATATCTAATCCAATATAACAACCTAACCACATTAAATATACAGAAAATATAAATTGCCCATAAAGGGAAAATAATTTGTTATGGACAAATTCAATACTTGAGCTCAAACCAATTATACACTCAACAACATGTATGTCATCATGATATTACAAAATAATTGGTGGCTACTGGCTAGGCTCCTTTCTGAAAGGGTGGTCATTTTATCACCAAAAGAAATAACAATAATAATAATAATAATATCACAAAATGGATCTTGTTTATATATATAATTACTTTTAGCTGTACGAAACAAGGAATATTTGAGAAATGTTTTAGCTTTGGGGTATTATCCATCCGATGCATAAATTACTCTTAATGGAGCTTCTTTACAAATTTTTTATAAAGACCTTAGGCCCACTACATGGTCAATTTTAGACGATGTTTTGGTGGGATAAGCACTAAATTTTTATTATTAGACTAATGATTTGTTAAATTTGTTTGTGATATTTGGAGGATTTGCATGGAATTTTCATTATCCTATTTCAGTCCAAAAAAAAAAAAAAATGTTATAGAGGTACGGGTATAGAAAATAACATGGAGATTATACTGAATTATTGATAGAAGAAATATTTAATTGTGGAATGTTAGAAATAATGCAATGGAAAGTTAAGAGGGTAAGATTATTCATTAGACAAATATTAAAGCAGAAAATAACAATTTAAAGTTACTCACCACCAAACAATAAATTCAAGATAATTATGTGAACCAAACAGTAGATTAGGAAAAAAAAAATAGTCATGCAAATATGGTCAATTTAAGTTGATATTTTTTGAACTCCGAGAGCGAGAAAGATAACTAATCAATAAGTTGAAAGGAGCTAATGTTACTAAACTACTCAATATTTGATAATATTTCTCATTTTATATTTAATGTGAATAATAAATAAAATATTACATTTGATATGAAAATAAATAAAATCTCACCGATTTAATGCGGAAACTAAATAAAAATCTTGGATTTAAATCCACCCATTTATCTATATTAGTGAAAACTATAATTTTTTCCCTAAAAAAAAATAAAACTATAAATTTTTTTAATGATGGATAGTTTTTTCATTACAAAAAATAAAAAAGGTACAATATATGGCATCTTATTTGGTAATGGTATTAGTGGGTCATTTTCGTACGAATGCTTGCACTCAAATATCAGCAAAATTGGCAGCTTTGAAAATGTTGGTTTGATGATGGCTTCCTCTTTTTTCCGTATTATTATTTTATTTACATATGGCCATAATCCAATAATACTTTGAGTGTAGTAGGAACTAGGAAGTTTCCTGCACCGACGTACCTTAGTTTAGAAACTGGTTTTATAAGATTACGTTAAATAATTCATCAAATTGGCCTATTAGCTCAGTTGGTTAGAGCGTCGTGCTAATAACGCGAAGGTCGCAGGTTCGAAACCTGCATGGGCCATCTTTTATAGATTTCGGCTTGCTTTTTTATGGACTGGAGGCCCAAAAAAGTTTATGAAAAATACCAAACCCAATTAGAGTGAAAATTGGGTCCAATAGAATTGATGGCATAATTTAATGGTAAAATACAAGAGAAATAGCCTAAGTCAAATAAAAGTTTTTAAAAATACAAGAAATAAACGAAAAGTATTCGATTATTAATTTTTTTTTCAAAGTATTATATTCATTTATTAAACTTATAATAATAATAATAATAACTGACTAAAATTAAATTCAATTGAATTCAATTCTTGAACTTTCCAAACATTATCATATATCTGATTCAAGAAAAGAAAAGTGGTTTGAATTTTGAAGTGGATATGATTATGAGTGGCTCAAAAGCAAATTCCCAACACAAACAACAACAGGAGCCATCCTAATAACAAAAAATTCCAAATTTTGATACTGAATCATACTGAACAACAAGCATCATACTGAATCACTGATGGTTTTTTGATAAAGAAGAAAAATGGATAATCCATTTACCAGTGTCAATAGAAAATTCAAACTAGCAACATTTTACCTTCCCTGCCTTTTTCAATTGAATCAGTCTCCAATTTTTGACTAATTCAAAATTTCTGTAGAACAACAATTCATTATACATTGGGCCAGTGGCCCACTACTTTTTTTTAATATTTTTCCATATTTTTCATTAATAATAATAATAATAATAAGTGTATGCATGTAACAAAGTCGAGTTCGAATATTTAAAAATACTAGTATATACAACACACATGCTTCACATATGATTTTTCAAGTATTGAACTCGTTTTTATGAAATAAATTTAAATTAATCATAATAAATTAGTGTAGGCATAATTTTTCAAATTATTATCATAATTAATCATCAAATGATTCAAAATTAGTTAAATTAATTTTAATTACTTTTTTTCAGTTTGAACCACTAGTATATAGAGTCTATCGAACTCTGACTAATCCAGTTCGACCCGGGTAGAACCACAAGGGCGGCAAAAGCCTCCCAACAACTATTTTAACATAATCAAAATAGAAAATATAGTTTAATGTAAATAATTATTAGAATTATAATTAATTTTATTTAATTTCAATTAATATATTATTAAATTATCCGGATTTTATTAGTTAACCTAATCAAAATAGGAAATGTAATTTAAATTAAATTAAATTATAATTAATTTAATTTAATTTTAATTGATAAATTATCCGACTTTTATATAATAATTAAAACGGATAATTTTGTAATTTTGCATGCCTCCTTCGTACATTTTTATATATTATATATAGAGATTTATATTTTAAATTTTTAAATAATTAATTGAGTCGAGTTCGAGTATAAAAGTCAATTAATTATTTATATATATTAGCTATTTTTTTATTTTATACGTAGAAAGCAACATTACATAAAAAAAAAAACTAAAAAATATGTCTGCCCACCTCAGTAAAATTATTAAAAAATAATAACAATTGAAGAAGAAGAAGAAGAAGAAGAAGAAGAAGAAGAAGAAGAAGAAGAAGAAAGAAGAATTACCCTCGTCAGTGAAACATGAAAGAGAAAAAAAAAAAAAAAAGAGCAATTGAAAACCAAGAACAAGAAAAACACTGAATAAACTCAAAATGAGATGATGACCTGGTGAGACGAGCAATTGAAACTTATCATTCGCTGCATAATTTTTTCTTTGAATTGTGCCATTTTGCCAGTTCAACTTTGAGATGAGGACCTTCATTCAGTGCAATAGCTATGGTGACAGACCAATTCTGCCTTTAAATATGATGAAACCATTTCACTAGTTTGATTGAACTCTATTTATATTTTGGATGTATAATATTTATATTTTTTATTTATCACTATTAAATAAAATTTATTTCACATATTTAAAATAATTATTTGTAAAATAAAATTTATTTTGTAAAAAAGTAAAATAATTAAACTTTTTTTGAAAAAAATAATAATATTAAAATTTTATTTTAACATGTTTTTGACTAAAATCTATAACAATAGTAAATTAAAGTTATATATATATACACAATGGCCCAACAAAAATGCTATTAATATGTACAACCTAACAATTTTTTCTTTTTTTTAATCTTTCCGCGACTCAAAGCGGCGAAAAGGTCGTGGAAAGGTTCATAGAACTTTTTATTCCTAGTACTTCCGCCGGTCAAACTAGCAGAAATGCTTTGGACCTCTTTTTTTTTTTTTTTTTGAAATTTCACTATAAATTATAAAATATTTTACAAACTATCATAAAAGTGGGAAATTTTTTTTCTTTTTACTCTAAATTGGCAAAAAGCCCGGATATTTATCTAATCCAAACATAATTTAACTTGTTTGCTAAAAAATCTTATTGGTATAAATTTGCCTAATTTTAAGTACATAACTAACACATGATTGATTATTTTAACTTGATGCTTTACACATATTAGATCCAATTAATATGTGGCAAAACACTATGATAAGCTCATATATATTAAAGATGAATCCAAACCATACGAAAAATACATATTAAATAATAATTATGCAGAAATAAAATATCATCTTAAGCTGTGTTTGATACTTTGGAGTTTCAGATTTTAGCAAATTAAGAGCCCAATTTCATTGGAAATGGGCTAAGGATCAAAACTCACTAGCCTTGCTTGTGATGTCCATTATTTTCGGCAAAATTCCATCGTTTAGGCATCAAAAAATGCGTTTTAGTGTTTTTGTGGACCTTTTCATAATTTTCTTTTTCTATTAGGATTCAGATTAGGTTTTTTATTTAAGGGGTTTTTTTTATTTTTTTGGAAGACAGTTTTGTTGATTAAATTGAATTTTCGTTTACCCTAAAATTTTGTGAATTTTGTTGCCTATTACTTGAATTTGAGAATTGCAGGTTATAGAAGATTGTTAACTGGTATTCGTGCAGGAATCAACAGTTGATAATATTTATCCTTTTAGACTTCCACTACGTCAGTTTGGTATCAGAGCTATGCCGCCCAAAAGGTAGCCAGTGCAGCCACAACCACAATAGCGTATAGAGGAGGTTTACGAGCGTGATGATCTACGTCGCATTGAGCAATGATTCAAGCAACAGATCGAGCAGATGATAGATCAGCGAATGGACACCTTAATGGATCGACTAACAGAGAGGATGGGTGAATTGTTAGTCAATTAAAATAGGGAGAATCCAAATCATGGGAGGATTCCTGATTTTGATGAATGCATAAATCCTTTTTCGAGAGGAAACGATGATGATGATGAGTACATTGATGATTATAATGATGTGCCTCGTAGGCATCATCGACAACATACAGAAGAGGATGATAGAAGGCGTTGGAAAATAGGTATGCAAACTGAGATACCTGAATTCCGTGGTGGCTTACAACTAGAAGAATTTATTGATTGGTTGGCTACGGTAGAAGATGTTCTAGAATTTAAGGGTGTGCCAGAAAATAAACAAGTACCCTTAGTTACAACTAGATTCTGAGACCGGGCTATGGCATGGTGGCAGTAAGTGAAGCAGACTAGAGTCCGTTTGGGCAAGTCTAAAATTATAACGTAGGAGAAGATGAAGAAGCAGATGCGGGCAGCCTTTCTGCCTTACAATTATCAACGTTTGCTGGACCATAAATTATAAAATTTAAGGCAGGGAACTCATTCTATTGATGAGTACATAACTAAGTTTTACCAATTGATTGCTCGGAATGAGGTATATTAGACAGAAGAGCAGTTGGTAGCTCGGTATATTGGGGGTTTAAAGGAACAAATTAAAGAGATAGTCAACATGTTTGATCTATTTTCTATTTCTGCGGTACACCAGCGTGCTTTACAGTTAGAAAAGAGGCATCCTGGTGGTTATATGTAGCCTAGCTATGGGAACACTGGCAATGGGAGTAATAACACAGGGGGCAGTAATGCAGGGAATGCAAGCAGGGCAGAATCAACTCTGAATAGTATGAAGAAGGCTGGTCCAAGTAGTGGCATTAAGTATTTTACGTGTGGTGAGATCGGTCATAGATAGGCAGAATGCAAGCGAGCTGAAAAGAAGGTGATATTTGCTGAGACAGATGAATGCAATGAGGATGAGGATGCCTTGGTGGATGGTGATCTAGTATATAATCTAGAGGCAGTTGATGAGGAGCTCGTGACTGGTGATGTAGGGACTGCCTTGGTGGTAAGGAGATCCTACTTCACTCCGAGGCTGTTGACGATGATTGGCTGCGAAGTAATATTTTTCAGTCAACCTGTACTATTAAAGGAAAGATATGTAGGTTTGTGATTAATGCTGGCAGTTGTGAAAATTTAATTTCAGGGGAGGCAGTTCAGAAATTAGGGATTGTTACTGAAAAACATCCAAAGACGTATAAGTTGGCATGGTTAAAACAAGGGGGGCGAGGTGACAGTATCCAAATGTGCTCTAGTTTCATTCTCAATTGGGGAAAAATATAGGGATGAGGTTTAGTGTGATATTGTGACCCTGGATGCCTGCCACTTGCTGTTGGGGCGACCTTGGCAATTTGATAGAGAGGTGACTCATAATAGGAAGACTAACACTTACAGTTTCATGTTTGGGGATGTCAAAATTATGTTAGTACCCAATAAAGAATGTGGGCGGTCTAAGCAATTGAAAGAAGATAGTAAGAGCTGTGTGAATTTATTGACCCTGGTGCAATTTGAGGGGGTTATGCAGGAGATTGAAATTATGTATGTCCTACTCGGGAAGATGGTAGATCGAGAGGAGACCATACCTGAGATAGCTTTACCACTTCTAGAAGAGTTTGCTAGTTTATTTCTAGCAGAATTACCTGATGAGTTACCTCCAATGCGTGACATTCAGCATCAGATTGACCTTGAACCTGGTGCAGCCTTACCGAATCGACCTCACTATAGGATGAGTCCTAGTGAGCACGAAGAATTGAGGAGGTAAGTGGAGGAGCTATTGGCGAAAGGGTTTATTCGGGAGAGTATTAGTCCTTGTGTTGTACCAGCCCTTTTGATGCCAAAGAAGGATGGTTCTTGGCGGATGTGCATAGACAGTCAGGCCATTAACAAAATAACTGTTAGGTATCATTTTTCTATTCCTAGATTGGATGACTTACTTGATCAGCTTAGTGGGGCTACGATTTTTACTAAACTGGATTTGAAGAGTAGGTATCATCAAATTCAAATTAGAGCTGAAGATGAATGGAAAATAGCCTTCAAGACAAGAGAGGGCATGTATGAATGGCTGGTTATGCCATTTGGGCTGTCTAATGTGCCTTACAGCCTTTTATTGGTAAGTGCATTGTCGTGTACTTTGATGATATTTTGGTATACAGTGCTAACCCAGATGAGCATCTGAATCAGTTACGAGAGGTTCTTAATGTGTTGCGTAGGGAGAGGTTCTATACTGCAGTTAAGAAGTGTGTGTTTTTAACTCCTAAGGTATTATTTCTTAGTTATATGGTTTCGGGTAAGGGGCTGTAGATGGATGAGTCCAAAGTGGCAGTAGTGAAAAATTAGCCACGACCCAACACCCTTACTGAAGTTAGGAGTTTCCATGGGTTGGCTTCATTTTATAGGCATTTTATTCCACATTTTAGTAGTATTATGACGCCTATTACTTATTGTATAAGAAAAGAGGGAAAGTTTGAGTGGACAAATGAGGCTACAAGGGCGTTTGAATTAATTAAAACACGCTTTACTACAACTCCAATTTTAGTGCTGCTGAATTTTCATCAAACTTTTAAGTTGCATTCAGATGCTTCGAAGGTGGGGATTGGGGCTGTTTTAAGTCAGAACAGCAAACTAGTGGCATACTTTAGTGAGAAATTATCGGGTGTCAGGCTGCGTTATAGCACTTATAATATTGAATTCTATGCTATAGTGCAGGCTATTAAGCATTGGTGTCACTATCTATTTCAGAGGGAGTTTATTCTGTACACAAACCATAAGGCATTGAAGCATTTGCACAGGCAGGATAAGGTGTCTGCTAGGCATACGAGTTGGATTACTTACTTGTAGAGGTTTACTTTTGTGGTGAAATATAAGTCTGGTGTTACAAATAGGGTGGCTGATGCATTGAGCCAGCATAAGAGTTTGTTGACACAGATGTCCATAGAGGTACTTGGTTTTGAGTCCTTTGCTGAATTGTTTAAGACAGATCCATATTTTTTTAATATTTTAGCAAAGGTTCGAATGGGAGAAAAAAATAGATTTCGTGTTGTATGATGGATTTCTGTTTAAGGGAAATCAACTATGTATTCCAGATTGTAGCCTGCGTTTGAAGATAATTAAAGAACTGCATGGTGAGGGACATGTAGGGCATGACAGAACTTTGCAATTGGTTCAGGCTGCTTATTTTTGGCCTACCATTCGCAAAGAGGTGGAGAGATTGGTGCAAAGGTATCGGGTATGTCAAGTTTCAAAGGGGGCAACAATAAATGTAGGATTGTACATACCATTACCCATTCCTGAACAACCTTGGGTGGATGTTAGCATGGATTTTGTGCTTGGTTTACCATACAAACAGTGAGGTAATGATTCTATCTTTGTTGTAGTTGATTGGTTTTCTAAAATGGTGCATTTCATTTCATGTAAGAAAATAACAGATGTGGTTCATGTTGCTCAATTGTTCTTTCGAGAGATTTATAAGTTGCATGGGTTGCCTATGTCTATTGTGTTTGATAGAGATAATAGGTTTCTTAGCCATTTTTAGAGGAGTTTATGGAAAATGGTGAGTACCCAGTTGAATTTCAGTAGTGCCTATCATCCACAAACAGATGGGCAAACTGAGGTGGTGAATCATTCTTTAGGCAATCTGTTGCGTTGTTTAGTTGGTGAGCATGTGAAAGGTTGGGATCAGAAGTTATGTCAGGCAGAGTTTGCACACAATCATGCTATTAATAGGAGTACTGGATTTAGTCCTTTTGCCATGGTGTATTCTATTGTGCCAAGAGGGCCACTTAATTTGCTGCCTTTGCCGGCTAAGATCAG
This sequence comes from Macaranga tanarius, assembly GCA_949673435.1. Lineage (NCBI taxonomy): Eukaryota > Viridiplantae > Streptophyta > Magnoliopsida > Malpighiales > Euphorbiaceae > Macaranga > Macaranga tanarius. The sequence goes on along the minus strand of CATIWO010029090.1, from coordinate 13,023 downwards.
AATTAATGGGAAGATTGAGAATTTCGTGCAGGGATTGCTGGAGGTTCATCAGGCTATCCATAAAAATTTACTTAAGGCTACGGGCAAGTATAAGCAGGTTGCAGACAAGAAAAGGAGGCATGTTGAGTTCGATATGGGCGATTATATTTGGGCTGTTTTTACTAAGGACAGGTTCTCTGCAGGTGATTATAACAAATTGTCTGCCAAAAAGATTGGACCAGTGGAGATTATTGAGAAAATTAATCCTAATGCCTACCGTTTGAAGTTGCCTAGTCACATTCGCACTGCTGATGTTTTCAATGTTAAGCATTTAATTCCTTATGCAGGTGATTTTTATGATGATGATAATTCGAGGGCGAATTCTGTCCAGCCTGGGGAGAATGATGCAGATGAGATTGCATGTTCCTTCATGGAAAAATTTGAAAAAATTTAATAATGGTATTTTGGTAATTACGAGCAACTCTGGAGTTTCGGATTTTGGCAAATTCAGAGCTCAATTTCATTGGAAACAGGTCAAGGATCAAAACACACTAGCTTTGCTTGCGATGTCCATTGTTTTTCGGCCAAATTCCATCATTTAAACCTCGAAAAATGCGTTTTAGTATTTTTGTGGACTTTTTCGTAATTTTCTTTTTCTATTAGGATTCAAATTAGGGTTTTCTATTTAAAGGGGTTTTTTTATTTTTTTGGAAGATAGTTTTGTTGATTAAATTGAATTTTCGTTTACCTCAAAATTCTATGAATTTTTTTGCCTATTCCCTGAATTTGAGGATTGCAGGTTATAGAAGATTGTTAATTGATATTCGTGTGCAAATCAACAGTTAATAATATTTATCCTTTCAGACTTCCGCTATGTCAGATACCATAATAAAAAAATAAGAAGTTGTACAAAATTAGCAAATACAAAATATTTTAGGTTGATACAGATTCAATTGCTATATTTTTTGTTTATTTTTTAATTAATAAATTAAATGATAATTTTTTTAAAATATTAAAAAATTATGGGGTCAATTTTTTTATTACCGTTGATGTTCTTTTAAGTTTTTTTTTTTTTTTTTTTTTTTAAATATGTGATAGAAAATCAAACCACAATATATCATGTTTATATTCAAATTGAGGCAAATAAACATATAATACATGTCCCATATGAAATTAACTTTTGTTATCTATATTTTTATATCGTCTTTGGAAATTGAGATTTGGCATGCGTAGTTGCGTACATTATTCTTCTGTTTTAGCACTAACATATCATTATAACCATCTCAGTCCTTTTTAATTAACTGGCACCAATATAATAACCAATTGTTGTGTATGACTCGTACCGAAAAAAAAAGATAGATGCTGGAGCGGAGCGAAGCGAGCGAATGGAGGTATATGATAATTTTGTAAATGTAATATGAATTATATATATAGAAGTAACATGGTACAATTGTCTCAATTTATCTTTCATTAAAAAAAAAAAAAGAGATTAACTTAATAATAGATTGAGAGGTGTACGAAAATTTTGTTTTCTTATTGGTTTAATCAGCTTGAACTTAAAAATAGCCAAAATTTATATAGCTATCCAATGAAAAGATAAAAATTTAACTAGTTTTTTTTTTCTGCCAATTTTATATTTTTTTTACTTGATAATTAAATAGTCAACTAATTATAAAAGAATAATTTAGTCATATATGTACATAATTTTTTTTCTTGTAATTAAAGCTATTTAATGACAAAGATAAAAGTTAATAATATAGTAATAATAATAAGACTATAAAAAAAAGACAAAATCGAAAAATAATCAAAAGAGGAACACAAAAATCAGGAGGACACATGAAACAAATAATAAGTGAAAACATAATATTATTATGTGCCTACACTTCATTCAATTCCATAGAGAAGAATCCTAATAAATCAAACTCATGCAATGCAATCTTTTGCATGCCTCATTAGGTTTTTTATTTTGTTTTGGAAACTGATTAAAACTGCTGCAACAGCAACATTGTACTGATGAATAACAAGAAGATGAAGGCGTATATGTGAATATCTATTTATATGCATGTATAATATATGCATAGTTGAGTAGAGTTGTAGTGAGGCATAGTAATGTTAATGGATTAGTGGGTGGGGACGTAAAATGTAATATATATAGCACATGACGAGAACAACATCGTCACCATTTTATTATGATGATCCATAAATTCCACCAAATTAAACTACTGACGCCGATAGCGAGAGACAAAGAATTTTAGAGATTTGCCTGTGTGTTAATGGGAAAAATCTTTTTCGTGGCAAGCGAAAACTTCATTTCAAAACCTAAACTTAGCAAAAAAAAAAAAAATATGTATATATATTTATTTATATTTATAAAAATTTTCTTTTCATGTTCACTTCACTCACTCACTTCATAACCAAAATCCCAGTAATATTGCACAACAAATTGGGAAGGATCACTCCACCAAGTAACACCAACCGCACAATCCATACATATATATATATATATATATGTGATTTACCCTTCTTTTATATATATATATTTTGGAGTGATATGTAAGTACACAAAACACATCATCATTACCTGACCAAAAACAATTACACCAAAACACACCAAAAAGAAGACACACCCACAAGCAAAGTGAAAAGAAGAAGAAGAAGAATGCTAAAAAAAAAAAAAAGGAACATAATAAGGATATTAAGGAGGTCTTTTAGTAAAATTATAGAGACCTGTGCTGTTGTTGCTGTTGCTGTTGCTGTTGTTGTTGTTCAAGGACATTGATATTGGTTCTTTGTCTTTTAACACTCCCTGAAGAAGATTCATCACCACCACTCTTCTCCATAACTGCTTTCAATGCTTCTTGAATTGAATTTATACAATATTGTGGTTGCTGTTGCTGCTCATCATCATTGCTGTTACTTGATGAATCTTCTTCTCCAGTTATGAATAAAACATTCTTTACACGTCCACCAAGTGTTGTAATCTCAGCTTTTAGTGTTCTTAACCTTAGTGCTTTCAAGGTTTTTATTAGGTCAGGCAAAAGATCAGACCTATCTTCGCAGCAAAGTGAAGCTTTCATCATGAATTTACCATCTTCATCCGATGTATCCACTGTTAGCTCATCGATTTCTGTCGGTACTGGACTTGTTTCAGCTATTAAAGAAGTTTGGCGTTTTAGCTCTTTAACGTGTTGGATCACCTCTGCTAGCAATGAAGCTTTGTCCGTCTACAAAATATTATTGTCCACAAGCAATTAAAAACCCAACAACAAGACAAATCAATTTGTCTCATTAAAGTTTGATGATTTTTGTCCATTAATCATCGAACTAAAAAAGCAACAAACACCCCAATAAAGGTGAAATATTGTTAATTATCATATTAATCAAGCTATATATATATATATATATATATAGTGTTATATATAAATAAATGTAAAAGCAATCTTTTTGGTGTGTGAAAAGAAGAGAAGGGATCATATATAACAAGGTTTATAGTCTGTACATAGATTGATTCAGCCATGAAAGTAGGTCCTCAAATGGGTGTGGGGTTATATAATAAAAGGAGAGGAGGATTAGGGCATGGCTATGTGACTGACAAGAATGCTAGTTTTGTCTAGTCTTTAATCTTTATGTATATCTTGTAATTACTTTGACTGATATATGTATATATGTCCGGCAAGAAATTTCCATGGAAGCTTTTCAACTGCTCTTTGGTTCCTCTTTATCACATCAACTAAGCGACATTAACGCTTATTCCCTTTTGGTTTGTTCTCTCCTCGGAACTAACACACAAGTCACAGGAAGAATGAACTATAATAAACCAAAAGAAAGAACAATAATATATAGTTATCAAAGGATTTTATTTTAGCTTTTTTTTTATCAAGAAATAACAAAAAGAAGAGCAAACAACTAAAAGAGAGCAAAATGTGAACTGCCCTTCAACCATTACAACTAGAATCTTTAGCAAGACGGACAAAGATTTGTCCCCTGAAATGGGATAAGAAACGGGCTGTAGTTATATATATATATATATATATATATATATATATATATATATATATATATATATATATATATATATATATATGATGCATAAAAAACAAAAGGGTTTGTGTAAATATATTGTTATATACATATGCATGTTATTGCACACATATTGGAACTAAAAGATTTAGAGTGTTTTAATATGAATTTCGATTTTTATTTTTGTGGGTAGCTGGGTAGTTGTCAAAAATTTGAATGACGATTATATGGACACTATACTTACTTTGGTGGTGCTAGGTAGTAAGCTGCGTAGCTTAGCAAGATGGTTATTAATTCTTTCTCTTCTTCTCCTCTCAGCTTCACTATGACTCTTCGAAGCAGCAAGGGCCTTAGCATCCATGATTTCTTGAGCAGTCATCTTGCCAAGCTCAGCTTGCAACCCAAAAGGAGCTGAACCCGGCTGAACTACTGGTCCGAGAGTGTCGGATATGATTCTAAGATGATCATGACTCGATGAACCATCATATGCGAACTGCAAAGCAGGAGCTCTTCTATTGAAAAGACTACCATATGATGAGGGTACTGGTGGAGGGATAAGAAATGGGTCGTGGTGGTCACGGTGATGATGATGAACCGGGTTGGAAGTGAAGTGAGCTGCTGGGTTGAAGGAGTGAACTGGAGGGAGAGGCCACGGTAAGATAGGAACTTCAGGGAAAATTAATCCAGATGAGGCTCCTCTAGCTCCGCCATAGATGTCACTGGTTTGTTGTTGCTGTTGGTGGTGATGGTGTTGCATTTGTTGAAGAAGTAGCTGTTCTTGGTATCCTTGTAAGTTGTGGATTGTTCGAGAACACTCAGCTTGATCTTCTTCTTTCAATCCACACATCCCTCTAACAAAACAAAACCTAAAAAAAATATTGAAATTCAATATGTTCAAGGTTGTTTTTTCATGTCCATGATGGTGGCTTGGTTTCTTGATGAAAGAATATAGAAAAAAACAAACAAACCAGAGTTGAAACAAGAAGAAGAAAAGGATATGGAAACTGGGCTACAATTTTCTATAGTGGGAGAGAAGGAAGAATGAAAAGGGAATATGAACAAGGCCAATAAAAAAAAAAAAAAAGAAGAGACAGAGTTTGCTCTTTGCTGTGATATGCTGTAAAATGGGGATTGATTAATGGATGGACTTTTCAGTGCTCTATACTCTATCTCTTGTGTTAGTGGAGGATGGTTAAAAGGGGGAAAAAAAAAAAAAAAAGAAAGAAAAGGCCAAAGTAACAAAGAAAGTAAAGAAAGAGAAGAGTTGGACTTGTGTGTGCTCTAACAATCTCTCCAGTGCAATTGAGAGATACACAGATAAGAGTCTCTTTCAATTGGAGGGTGTTGTGTGTTTCTTTTTTTCTTGATGTGGCACAGGCTTTTGTGGAGCTAGAGGAGAAGAATGGTGAAGAAGAAGAAGAAGAAAGAATTGGAGAACCCTTTTTATATAATCCAAAGCAAAATATTGCAAATGCTTCAACTATATAAATTGCCTTTTTTTTTTGTGCCTTTTCTTGGCACTTTGTTGGTAGTATCTTTTTGGTTTATTTCTTGTTTTTTTGCTCTCTACTTTTGTGCTGATCTGCTGCTGCTGCACTTTCTTTTATCTCTATCTCTCTCTCCCACCACTACTCCAAGCTAAAAATCTAAAAATATATAAATAGTGTGAAAAAGGGCAGTAGTCCATACACAAGTGCAGCAGTACTATATAGTCTCCTTTCCTTTCTTCTTACGGCATTCTCTATCCATTCATCCCTGTAGCTATCAAAGGGATATTTATTTATTTATTATTTACTTTAAACAAAATAAACATAATTAATAAGAGTATATATATTTATATATATAATTTTGATGTTTTGTGATTGGTTTAAACTGTATAATTAGAGTCTGTTAGTGCAGTTTTTGAGAGGAATTAAAGAGTGGGAAACACAAAAACAAACACAGTGAACACACAACACACAGATTGTCGACCGACCAAAGACCCAAAAAGGCTGATAATATCATCATGATAAAAGCCTTATAATTAATTTATATTTAATTATATAAACTTATCGATTCATCTTTTGCTTTTATTTATACAACATGCACATATACATATACATATACATTTGCAATGCAAGAGTTAATTATAAATAAAATTTTTGATGAATTATGAATATATAAATAGAGTAAGAGAGAGATAGATAGGCCTTGGTCAAGCACGTAGCCTCCCCAGCCCCCACGTTCTTCAATACTCTTGGCTATTTCCACGCCAGTGCTACCCTTTCTGTTTCCCCAAGACCTTGTAATCATTGTGTCTTGGAACACACTCCATCTCTTTCTCTTCTCTATATTCTATATATGCTGCTCTAGCTAATTTAATCAATTAATGTCCTCTCCATACATTTCTTGGGTTTCAGTTGCATACATGCCTCTTGTTTTATACTATGGTTATTTTGGAATGTTTTTAGACTTTTTTTTGGGTAGGTAGGTTATGAGATGAGAGAATTTTTATTTTTTTTTCGTGTTTTTTATGGTGATCAAATGGGATTGGCTCGGTCCTCCCTTTTCTTTTTGTTGGGGATTTGAAAAGTTGGTATATGCTTCAACTTTCGCTTTGTATATTCACTGACTAGACTATATATAAAGAAAAATGCCTTTTTCATTCTATATGTTTATATTGCTTTTTCATCATATTTATAATAAGATCATATGGATTCTTAATGTATAGATCATACATTTTTTTAAAAAAAAATAAAATACAAGAATATATATATTTAGTGCCCCCACAGTTCCACATTACTGTCTTGTATGAACAAATATTGGTGCTCCTATGTCACTTATTTATTTGAGTTCGAATAAAGTGAAAGCTTAGTTTAATTAAGCCCATTAATTGCAAAGAATCTTAACTAACTAAAATTTTGAAGTTTTCTATGTACATTTTTAATGTATTGAAAAATATATTTAAGAAGTAAAAATTTTATTATCCACGCAACCCGTGATATCATTAGTTGCAATAAATTTTTAAAATGACTCTCAATAATTACTGTTTCTATAAAGTAGGAGTTCAAAAGTATAATTTTATTTTTTTTTATCGTTTACATTGCGATCCACTACACATAACTTTGTCCATTTAAGAATAGTTATATTAAATAGATATTGAAAAATTATTTCTACTTTTGTAATCTTGTCCACATCAAATGAGATTACTCCAGACAAAATATATATAAGAAAAGTTATTTTTCATATTTATTGGAGGTCATATAATTTAAAAAATAATAGTAGTAATGGATTATATGATCCAAACTATAACTATTTTTTTTAAAACAAAAATTTTATCATAAATTAATTAAAAAAATACCTGTAATAGTAATAAATATGGAAAAAAAAAACTCAAATTCTAAATTTCTATTGGATTTCTCAATCAAAAGTATTAATTTTTTGTTAGTAAGGAAATGATCTATTTGTGATTTGTTAAGGGCATTACAAGTTATTGCCTTATTGGATTCAAATAATGTAACTATTAATTTGCAAAATTAATTTTTATTTAATTTAAAATAAAAAAATTACGTATATTATGCAATTTATTAATATTTAAGTAGTTCAATTTTTCTATTCATAATTAAAAAAAAAGTTTTATCTGTCACATTGAGCAACGAAAATTGTAATTAAGTTGAATAATTATTTATCTTCTTCTGATTTAAAGTGATATATGCCTTTTACCATCCTGCAATTTCCATTTTTATTTTGGGTGCAATCAATCCTCATTTTTTTTCTGTCTCAATAGTTTGTTTAGCCATATATAGACAAAATTAGAAGATTAATTAAAATTCACTTATCACTTGTCAGGTGGTAACATTTATTCACTGCAATAATAATAATAATAGTAATAAATTAAAAAAAAAAAAAAAAACACTTCATGGCCAAAAAGCTCAAAAGAAAAGAATAATAATACATGTTTCTAATGACTTTTGACATGTGGCACGGTAACCCAGAGGCTCCTCCTCTAATCACTGTTTTCTTTTCTCCACGAGCTCTAGTATCTTGCAGCCACTGCCTTTTGCTGCTATTTTGTTGGCCCTAAAGAGGTTGAATACTCCTTTTGAACCATGATGTGTTTACGGTAAAAACAACAACAAAATAAAAATAATAAAAATAAAAGAATGAAATCCATAACCAAAATAAAAATAATAAAAATAGAAGAATAAAATCCATAACCAAAAGATTAATAAAGGTTTAATTTAATTAATTCACTTGACCAGCAATGCATGACATGAGAGGTAATTGCACAGTAACTTATATATACTTATATATATATATATATATATATATATATTAGCTAGCTCGGCTAACAAAAAAAAAAAAAAGAGAAACAAATACTATCATTCAACCAACCTTCACCCTTTTCAACACAATAATTGTTTAGATGAACATCGAGGACACACATCTAGACCCATTATCAATGGCTGTCACCTTTTATTAAATTTCATTAGCAGGATTAATTTTGATTTAACACAGTTAAAAAAATCCCACTAAAATTCAAGCACTAGCTGGTACTATTAAGCTTATTCCCAATGCATCTTTGCACTTAGTGTAGTATTAATTAATAATCTGCTGTGTTCTATTAATTACTCCAATTTGCTAGGTAGCTAAGTCTTATGAATTTTTGATCAAAAAAAAAAAAAGTCTTAGGAATTAAATAAACTTAGAGAAGGATTGTAAATTTGTACTTTATATGTTTTATTTATTTTAGCCTAATGTGGTCACACGCATGGGTGCTTTGGTCCCATTTCTTTTATATACTTTTCATCTTTTTGGAACCCTTTTCTTTTTATATATTAGAGATGTGTGTGTATGTGTTAATTTTTTTTTTTTGGGTTTCAAATATATATATTATATTCAAGAATTTGATGATAGCTGCACTACCACTAGCATTACCCACAAGAAGCCTCTGTGTTTTCTTTGTATTGAGAAGTGGGGTTTATGATGACATCAATCCCACTCTATCATGACGTTTGTTCTAATGCCTTGTACGCACTTTGCCATAGCGTAGAGATGCAAATAACTTGTTGCGATTTTTGTTTTTTTTAATTTCTACATATGATATGATGAGTGCTGTGTTTGAATTCATTCAAATTTCAGTACCAAAAACATTCATTCTTTGCTTACAATATCATACCAATACCTGTTACCAATCAAATGCACAGATGAAAAAGAATTGATGAAAACATTTCACCTCCTCATCTTTAATTTCTTTTGTTTTTCTTTCTTCAAAATGAAATTATTAATACATGAATGTGTATATACATATATAAATATATACAGCCTAGTGGCTATCTTAGTTAATTGCATGAGATTCATGAACCACGATGTACCTAAATAATCAAATGCCATCATACTTAATTATGTATACCACTTGAACTTGGTTAATTGCTATGGGAATGATAATGGCTTTAAGGCACGTCTTAATTAATTACTTAATTAATAAATTTCCTCTTATAATCAACAACTAACTTTAATTATTATTATTAGTTTTTTTTTGCAGGGGAAGTGTCCAACTGAGTAAACAAACAAATACAAAATAACAATGATAAATAATAGAAGTAAAACAGCAGATAAAAAAAATTATGTGATAAATTTTAAAATGAAAAAAAAAATCATGGCCATAAAAAGAGAGATTTTACTATTGTAAGAGAAAGTGCACAAAAAGTGTTAGGGTGGCTACAATAATAATTAAAAATAATTCCTATACTCCACTATAAATCTCTCAAATAATTTATAAAACTATTTTTCAATCAAGATGTTGTACCGCGAGACTGACGAAACATGACAAATTTCTAACTTACTTCTTATCACAAACTCTAACAATTTTAAAATAAGATATTTTGAAGTTGGTATGCGAAATAGGCTAATGTTGGCGTTTTTTTTTTTTTTTTTTTTTATCATGAAATATAAAGTTAAATTTTACTATATTATGAATTTATAGAATTAATTATAAAATGCTCTATGTTGTAATTCATAGTCTGTTAATATGTATACATTATATATGTTTTAAAGTTAAAGTTGCTCAAAAATAAATTACAATAGAAACTGTTAGTTCGTCTTTTTATATACTTTGAACGTGAAGAAGAAAAAAAATAATGATCATGTGTTGTACTAAAAAATTTTCGCTCAAACAATGTGTACTTAATTTCTAATTAAATAAAATTTTCCAGATGCAAGGAAAAAAATAAATTAGCGACAGATTTTTTGCTCAGTTTTAATTTTATTAGCTAGCTGTTTCTGTTTGGTACCCACTTTGATTCCTTCTAAGTGCTCTCAGAAAGTTTCAGAAGGTCAAAATTAAGATGGAGTAAAGAGAACAGCAATATTTTGCATAGTGAGTTAATCATATAATTTTGTATTCACCATATGATTATAAAGAGTAATTAATTAAGTTACATTGAATGTTAATTATAATATTTTACTATCGAATGAAAAATAATAAAATGAAAGCTGGCTTATTAACTTTAAAATATATCAAACAAAAATGAAGGTCGGATTTTTCCTTTGTATTTTGGCCAACTTATAAATTATGACAGTCCAACAGTAGAAACCTAGCTGCTTTTTTTTTTTCTCCTTTTTCTTCTGATTTTTATTGAAAATTTTTATTTTTGATCACCGCTGATCATCTTTTAATTTTAGATTAGCGTGGTCTTTTCTTATTTTTTAAAATTTTATTTTAGTTTTTTTCATTCAATAAATGCAAATTTTTTATCTGTTCAATTTTTTTCTTTTTGTTGAATCTTCCCATATCGGATTACTACCCCTTTTATGGGATTTGATTATGTATCCTTCATGAAATATTATGATCTCCCAATTGTAAATTTTTTGTTGATATTTCTGCAATTGAACTCACCTAAAAATTAGAAAAGTCGATTTATGACTAATTAAAGTTATTGAATAAAGTGTGTAAATCGCCGAGTTGCACATCAGACGAGTTCTATCAACATAATTGAGGAATAATTTTAAAAAATTTAATAATTGAAGTGAAATTTTATTTTTGTATTTTTTGATTGTACTGTTATTGATATTATTATTATTTTTTTTTATCAAGACATACTTTTAATTTTCAATCAAATGAAAGGTTCAATTTTTTTCATAAAAAAAAAATTATGACAATCTAAAAATGACGTTCAATGAAGATGGAACTAATAAAAGCGGAAAATAAAATCAGGGCAGATTTGATTCAATTTGATATGATAAATTTTTAAGAAAAACAAATTTAAGAAAATAAAAGAGAAGAATTAAAAAAAAAAAAAGAATTTATGTGGTTGACTATAATAGTCTAACTTCATGCATATAAAATATTAAATTATATTTTGTTTATCATTTGTGGGTCTGAAACAATTACAAATAACTTATATTTATAATAGAATCTTACAACATATAAGATAAAAACATTTGACTGATTAAATTAATTTTTGTGATTTTTTAATAATTAAAAACTTGATATGATATCATTTGATTTGATTTTAGATAATCAAAATGTGAAAAATAGATTTTTCAACATTCCCTCTAAAGTTGTGCATAAAATCAATGGAATACACAACTAGAAAGCAACAAAAATCTAGAGAAAATAAAGCCAGAATGGCTGTCTACGTCGAAAATGGAATAAATTAAAATATTTCTATCAAATTTTTTTGTCAATTCATGAGCGAAAATAAAATAAAGAAAATGGTGCCCAAACAAACGCATTGAAAAGAAATATTTGAACAAATGTGATAACTCAGAAATTGATTAAAGAATCCATTTAATTTAATTTATAAAATCAATATAGAATTAATTATGAGCAAATTACATGTTTTCTCCTGAGATTTAACCTAATTTACACTTTTCCCCTCTTGTTTGAAAATCAAATATTTTTATCCTTCAGTTTTTATTCCGTCAACACTTTGATCCTTCCGATAGGGTTCCGGCGAAAATCTTATATTAAAAAAATATTTAGCCCCCTCTATTTTATAAAAGCAAAACACTTTAATCCCTCTATTTTAATATTATAAAATAATTTAGTCCCACAAATTTTTAGTTTAAATTTAAAATTTCAATATCAATTAAATTTTTTACACCTATAAATGTATGTATCAATTTATTAAATAAAAAAATCAAATTATAAATTTCCATCAATTTTATTTTACTTTTTATTTTTTGCACTTAATTTAATTAATTTTTTATTTTAATAACTTAAAAAAATTACAATTGTTGAAATTAAACACTAAAAAATGAATAACTTTATTTTTAAAATGAAAATTAAGCAAATTAATGAATTCATTAAAATTATTACTTGATTTAAGAATATAAGATATTAATAGAACTATTTGTTAATATTGGAAAAATATTTACTTTTAAATATTTAAAATTAAAAAATTTAAATGATTTAATTTTATTAAAATAAAGGGATTAAACTGTATAATTTCATAAAATAGAGGGACTAAATTATTTTGTCCCTATAAAACAGAGGGAACTAAGTATTTTTTTAATATAAAAAATTCATTGAAATCCTATTGGAAGGACTAAAGTGTTGATGGAGTGAAAACTGAAGGATAAAAAAATTTGATGTTCAAACAAGAGGAGGGGGAGTGTGAATTAAGTTAAATCTGTAACATCCGTGTCCTGGATTACTGTTCATGATTATGAATTAAGAATGTATTACTGTTCAGTAATTAAATTTGATGATTTAAGAGTTAATTGCCACTGTTCTGAAATATGCTTTGGAGTTTGATTCTTTAGTAAATAAGTCAATAATTGATATCGAATAAGCATGTGGCATGGAATTGAAATTGATAAGGCATTCTATTGTTTTGAGATAAACACTTATGAGGACAAGTTATAAGGCATTCGAGTTTGATGTTATTAAAGGAGGTTTAAGGACGAAATTGAAAGAAAGAAAAGAAGAAGGATTAAAAGGAAAAAGAGAAGATAAGCATGTAATTGGATAAGAAGAAGAAGAGGAAGTCTTCTTCTGCAGAAAACAAAACAAAGAACGGGAAGAGAAAGGAAAGAAAA
>CATIWO010029080.1:0-10418 GCA_949673435.1 Macaranga tanarius | reverse complement strand
CAACTTAATTGATCTTGGCAAGAGAGGTGACTTGGTGGAGCTTGGTGTTTCAAGCTAGAGGTCACACACTTGGGTGGCTAAAGCAAGTGATTCAAGAGTTGAATCAACATCACAAAGCTTGAAGAATCAAGTGGAGTCTACTCCACACACTTGGAGTTTGTGAGTTGTTCTTGCACTTGTTCTTCGAAGTGGTTGTGTTTGTTTGCTTGTTATGTTTATTTTTAGCTATGTGTTAATTGCAAATTGGATCTTGGGCAAGGAATTCTTCATTTGATGAAGAACTATCCAAGTGAAAATTTTTGTTTTTCACCCTTTTTGGCACACCCTTCCGCTTTAGTGTGTTGCATAGCTTGATTCTTTTCAGAATTCATTAAGAAATGGAAATTGAATCAGTCAAAATTTTTCATTAAAGAATATTCTTTTACAAAAAAATTCAAAATGACAGTTAAGTTCCTCGTTAAAAGTACATTGCTATTACATTATATTATAAATCCTTCTGGATCGAACGAGCAAGAATGGGGGCCTTGGCAAGGGTAGAGGAGATCTCAAAATGAATGTCTGTAGCACTAGAGGACTCACCAGCAATATTCTTTGCAACATCATCTGTAGGATTCGTAGATTGACTTCCTATACTTGGGACCATAACTGATCTCTCTTTATTAACCATCTCACCCAATTCACAAAGTGTGATCTTAGTAATTAGGGTGAAATCAAGGTAAAAATGTTGTTGTACAAGTACCTTTTGGTACTTCATTTATAGCACCTGCACAAAGTTGGTTGTAATCCCTTCAAATAGTTTTTTCTCACCCTGACAAGCTTATTTTAATTGTTGAATCTCATTATCTTGATCATTAACTCTTTTACTCAGTAAAAAAAGAGAGCTTTGAAGATCCTCATTTTCCTTTTTCTCTTGCTCCAAGCTTGAAAGAGCATTATCCCTCTCCACACGGCCGGTATCCCTCTCAGTCCGGACAGTGTCAAGAATCTTCTTTAATCCTCAAAGCTCGCTCTCATGCTCAATCCGTAACTCATTCATCTTTTGTTCGTTCAAGTTACACTCGCTCCTGTGAAGTTAGCGAACATCATCCATCCATAGGATCGCTTGCGCAGTCTATTAAAAGGAACAATAGTTAATAACATAAAGAACTCGTTAAAAATAATACGAACACAAGCTGATTACATTAATAAGACTAGGAATGGCAATGGGCTGGATCAGGGACGGATTATGGTATCCCCGTCCTCACCCCGTGACTTGTATATTTTTCCCGACCCCGTCCCCTAACCCGTCGGGGTATGAAAATCATATCCCATCTCTGCCCCGTTGAAAAACTAACATACCCCGCCCCGCCCCATTACATTAAATCATTATTAATTTTTTTGGTTTGATTTGTATTCTATTATAATTCAATAAATAACACAAATAATCTATATAAATTTCAACAAACATAAATATAATTCAAGACATCATAAAAATAAATAAATAAATAAATAAATAAATATATATATATATATATATATATATACTATTAACAAGTTCATAACAAAATACAATTAATATATAATGCACTATATTTTTGCAACTATTTATGGTCCAAAATATACAATTCATAATACTATAATTTCACTATTTTTGCAACTAAAAAAATATATATAATGTATAAATATGATTTAACTATAAATAATTAATATAAAATCTCAGTGTATATATATATATATATATATATAATGTATAAATGTAATTTTACTAAAAATATGTAATATAAAATTAGTATATATATATCGGGTCTGGTTCGGGGCGGAGTACGAGGCGGGTATAATAAATACTGACCCCGCCCCATCCCTGATAATTTTAATTTTAGGTTACCCCAAAACCCGATCCGAAACCCGATCAAATGTTGAAAAACCTGCCCCGTTCAGGTCGGGTCGGTACCCCGCGGGTTCGGGCTTTTTTGCCATCCCTAAATAAGACTTAGGAACACTTGACTTTTGAGATCGTTTTTGTCAAAACACTCCCACTTGGCCATGTCTCTCTTAAATTGTAAGCATTCGAAAAGGTGACCTCGAATAAGCGGGTAAAGGATGCTCAGATTTTCAAATTGACTCTCAAACTAAGGGACGAGATTAGGGCATCCTTCAACTCTCGGTCGCTTAAAATGAATCTCACCCCGATCAAAAGTAGGCTCGTAGGTATCTTCGGAGCCCCTTGGTCATTTCCCCTTTTGTTTCTCTGAAGGATCGGTAGTAACATTAGGGGAGAGTGAAATTTTGTAATCTTTGACACTCAGCGGACGGCCTAGCTGATCGTCAGGTTTTAGCGTCTCATCTACACAATCGTCAATACCCTCCATAAAATCATCAATGATATCAGTCATCTATAAAAAGTAAAAAAAAGAGTTAGAAAATAACTTCAGACCCTTGAATATCACCTATAATACTATAAACACATCATACGTTGGATGCTCGTGCCTATAAATGAACTTCTCAACATAAGTGTTAGCTGAAGGTTCTACCGTGGAACATTGAGAATGAAGCTCGGCAAGTAAAGGAAGATCATTCTCTATAAGCTTCAGAGATCATTTTTTAATATGGGCTTCGTTTGCCCATACTATTAGAACATTGAGGAAGTCAGGTTCATGCTCAATAACGAAGAACCGATTCCTCCAAGATCAGTTAATATCGGCCAATTTTTTAAATAAGCTAAAACCAGGTATGGCATACATATAATAGGTCAGATCACCTTCCTTTTTATCAAAGAAAACATGTATCTATGCATCTATACCGAGGGTTATCGACCTTCCGAATGAACCAGCTCATAGAAGGTTGTTAGAAGTCTATACTGGTTAGGATGTAATGGCTATAGAATAAGCACGAAAGAAATCTTTAAGGAAGGAATCTAGAGGGAACCGAAGGCCTCCTTCTAGTTAATCAACATAAATGACTATCCTATTATGGTTGCCTTCCTTGTTTGGGTTGTGATAGGCCTTAAAATGAGAGTGGGCCTCGAATAGCTTATACTTTTTAGGAATTTTATACTTCTTCCTAAACAAGCAGATTACTCCCTTAAAGAGTTAGGGAGGGAATTTAGAAGGATCTAAAGGCAATTTAGGAGCCATTTCACAAAATATTTTACAGACGTTTAAATTCAAGAATCAAAACGAAAGAAAGAGGGAAAGAAAGTGACCTTAGAGCCTTGCAGATTGCAGATACAAGCTTTCTATCGCAAAAAATTCTAGAGAGAAGGCAGAGATTTTTAGAGAGAGAATCTTTGAAGTAAAATGAAAGTGATGGATGATAAATTTATAATGAAAGAATAATTTTAATATTCCTCAAATAACCTCGATGGTTATAAAATGCCATATGACAAGATAAGGCGTACACAAGGAATACAAAAGTATTAAAACATCGTAAGGGAATTCAAAGGGTTCCTCGATTAAAAAGAACACTAGGACACGTGGAAACTCAATAGTAATCCATATGTTCGTATGCTTAGACTGACGAGTCCCTTCCGAACAAAGAATGGATTCGGAGGTTAAAGTTCGTAAGACACTCAAAGTTCCAAAGAAAATTCGATTCTTAAACATACGTAAGATACAAATGTCTCAAGGCTCATTGGAAGTTAATGAGTTCTTTAAATGATTGTAAAACAAGTTCTTCTATAAAGAATGAATCTCTTAAAGTTAGGCCATTTTATAGATGAGTATCCCTATACTCATCGAGAGTAGCTGAGCGAGTGGTTTAAATGATAAAAGGACATTGATCTTTCTTGAACATAAATATTCAATACTACTGGGGGTACTTTTCATAGTCCTTGAAGGCCCATATGGCCTAAACCTAGAAATCCAAGTCGAAAGAGGACTTTATGTTCATATAGGGAATTATTATATAATGATTATAAAGTCACTTAATTAAAAAAGGACAAGGATTCTCAATATACCAATTCGAGTTGGATTAGGTATGTCTCTTTTATGCCAATATAAAGGCTCATGTTTCTCTTTATTAGTGCATCTTGAATATATTTTCTCTAAATTAAGCATCGGAGAACCTGTGGATTAAGGATCCCAGGCTCATCTTCATTTTTCTCTTATCTCACAGGTTTAAAGAAGATTTCACATTCATCAATAATCACTAATAGCATCCATCCAACATAAACAAGAATGATGGCAAGATCAACAAACACTTAACTAATATAATATATATGTTTCTAATAGTTGAATGATATGAAAAACCTGGATATTAGGTGACTTTAGGTTTATCCTAGAAGTAAGGCCTCTCCACGTTGGTGCTAGGGCGGGCAGTAAAGGAGCATAGCATTGTCTAACGAAAGTGCCGGTGGGGAGGGGTGTCATAGTTTTTAGTATCAGAGCCTAGGTTTAAAAGCTTAAGTTTGAAAGCCTAGGTTTTGATGGATTTGATAGTATTTGGAAGTTTAGGGTATGAGACCTAGGTTAAATAATTTTATAAAAATTAAGAAATACATATGATGAGTGGATGTTAGTTGGTAACCTGATACTCAATGGTTTGGATCACTAAAGTGAACTAATTTTGAATTTGCAGGAAGATGGCAAGAATTAGAGGAGGTAGACTAGGTGCTTGTGGTAGGCGTAGAGGTAGACTAAGAGGTAAAGGTAGAGGTCGAGGTGCCCAGGCTAGTAGGATGAGTCTTGTAAAGCGAGCGAATAGTGTGGGTGGGAATCAATATTCACCATGAGAATTTTCTTCATCAGTAGCCTCTGTTGGTAATGAGGGAGACGATATGCAAGGAATTAATACAAGAAGCGAATAGGGCAGTTTGATGCCTAACGCTCAAGTGCTAAACTTTAATGTATCGAGAAGAGCATATAACTAGCAGAGCTAAACTTTAATGTACCGAGAAGAGCATATAATGGACAACCTCCACTGCTAGTGCAGAAAACTGTGGCTAACTTCCAGTGCCACCAATAATGCATGTAGATGCTACGGAATTGGCACGCACTGTGGCAACTATGATGGTTAAGAAAGATAAAAAGAAGTATAAGAGACCTGGAGACATAATTGAGCATGCAAAGGAATGTGGAGCATATAACGTTTATAGTATGTTAGACCTAGGCCAGGCTAATAAGTGGATTAAGACTATAGAGAAGGCTTTTATGACATTGAAACTCAGTGATAAGGAAAAGATAAGCAATGTTGATGGCCTGATGTTTGATAAAGGTGATAAATGGCTGACTAGAGTCTGAAAACTTGTACGATGAAACCTTGACTTGGCAAGTGTTTCAGGAGGAATTTCATAAGGAATACTTGACAAAAAGCTATCAAAAGGAGAAAGTAGCTGCATTTATCAACTTATTACAGGGATCGATGATGGTCAGAGAATATATTGATAAATTTAAGGACATGTACAAGTACGCAAAGGATATATATCCCACGAAAGAGAGGAAGAGTGAAAAATTTCATGAAGGAGTACATATATCCTTGAGAGGAAAACTGAACTTGTATGCGGGAATGACATTTAGAGGTTGGGTTGAAAAATTGATGGAGTAGGAGAAGCTAGACAAGGAACTAGAGGCTTCAACCGAAATTAGGCCTAATCAATAAATTGAGTCATCTCAACAACCTTGTAGGGGAAATAGGAGTAGGAGATCAAGGTTCTCTCTATACTCTAGGCGTAATGGGAGGTTGGGAGGTGGAGATAGGCCTCAAGGAAGTCAGGTGTCAGTAAGACAGCCAATAATGCCAACGACGCAAATGGGCATTGGAAGTGGATCACCAGGGAGAGATATATTACCTTAGTGTAACATGTGTAACAAAAATCATGCTAGAAGGTGTAATCAAGGAGAGGTCAAATGTTATCGATGCAATAAGATCGGGCATTATGTGAGGGATTGCACGAAAACATACCCAGGAGAACCATCAATGCAAGCTTCCCACACTCCTCATAATGAAAGAGGTGGGAGGTCATCTAGGGCAGAAAGGCTAGTAACTATACAAAAAGAGACAGTTAGTATGGTAGGAATGCCTTGGATCCAACCAGGAGAGCCAAGTGCAGTAACTAGTGGCACACAACAAGCCAGAATATATGCTATAATAGAGCGAGAGGCTGAGGAGTCACCAAATGTAATAACTGGCAAGGCTCACATCAATGGTAAGTTTGCACGCATACTTGTTGACCCAGGTGCTACATTATCATTTATATCATCAATTTATGTGATGCATAATAAGCTTAAAGTAAGTTATTTGAATGAACCTGTGATTGTGAGCATGCCTATAGGAATGAGTGTAGTATGTAAGAATGTGTATAGGGACATTTTAGTAAAAATCAATGAGGGTGAAATGAGATGGAATATAATACTACTATCCATTGGCGAGTTTGATGCTATACTCAGAATGGATGGGTTAAGTTATTACTGAGCAAATATGTATTGATATACTAGGCAAGGAGAATTTGAAAATGAGAATGGAGAAAGGATAACGTTTGTTAGAGAAAATAAGAAAACATCTATCAAACTTATATCGGTAATGATGGCTATGAAATACCTAAGGAAAGGGTATGAAGCATACTTAGCTTCTACTGTGGAGGAAAGGAAGGAAGGTCCAAAGTTAGAAGGACTACCAGTGGTGAATGAGTTTGAGGACGTATTTCTGAAGGATTTACCAAGTTTTCCACTTGAGAGAGAAATACAATTTAATATTGATCTTGTACCTAGAACTGCTCCTATATCACAAGCACCATATAGGATGGCTTCGACAGAATAAAAAGAGTTGAAAGTGCAATTGCAAGAACTGTTGGACAAAGGATTTATCTAACCTAGTTTCTCTCCATGGGGTGTGCTTGTATTGCTTGTTGGGAAAAAATGGATCTTTTTGATTGTGTATAGATTATAGATAGTTGAATAAGGCCACAATCCAAAATAAGTACCCTTTGCCTAGTATAGAAGAGTTATTCGATCAATTACAAGGAGTAAAGGTATTTTTAAAGATAGGTTTACAATATGGTTATCACAAATTAAAAATTAAGGAATTAGATATACCTAAAACTACTTTTAAGATAAGGTACAGACATTATGAATTTTTGGTGATGCCATTTGGGTTGACTAATGCTCTAGCAGCATTTATGGATTTAATAAATCGAGGCCATATTTAGATAGGTTTGTAATTATATTTATAGACGATATTCTAGTATATTTGAAGTCAAATGAAGAACATGAGAAGCATTTGAGGACGGTGTTAGAAATTTTAAGAACTAAGCAATTGTATGCAAAGTTTAGTAAATGCGAGTTTTGGTTGGATAAAGTTATATTTCTAAGGCATGTGATATCTACTGAAAGAGTGTATGTGGATCTTAGTAAGATTGCGGTGATTATAAATTGGGAACCACCAAGGAATATTATTGAGGTCCAAAGTTTCTTAGGATTACCAAGATATTATTAAAGATTTGTACAGGATTTCTCAATTATTGCATCACCATTGATGAAATTATTGAAAAAGAACGTAAAATTCTAATGGACTTCGAATTGTCAACGAAACTTCAAAATCTTGAAAGAAAAGCTAGTCATTGCTCCAGTATTGACGTTGCCAGTGGAAGGAGGTCATTATGTGTTGTGTAGTAATGCTTCAAAGTAAGGACTTGATTGCGTATTGATACAAAATGGAAGAGTGGTAGTGTATGCATCAAGGCAATTGAGACTGTATGAGCAGAACTATCCCACGCATAACTTGGAATTAGCAGTAGTGGTATTCGTATTGAAAATATAGAGACATTACTTGTATGAAGTAACAAGAGCTTTAATTATTTATGGACCACAAGAGCTTGAAGTTTATTTTAACTAGTTAAATTTTAGGCAAAGAAGCTGGGTGGAATTGTTAAAGGACTACGATTGCATGATAGAGTATCACCCAGGAAAGGCGAATGTGGTTATAAATGCTCTAAGTCAAAAATCAAGTGGAAGTTTATGTTACATCCATATTGTTAGGATGCCATTATTGATTAAATTGAGGAAGTTAGATACTGAGCTTAGAGTAGACACTTCTGGTGGAGTGTTAGCTACTTTAAAGGTAAGGCTGCTACTAATGGAAAGAATTCTGGCAATACAACGGATAGATGAAGAAATGAAAAAGCTGTGTAGTGATGTGAAAAAGGGAAAGATGAAAGATTTAAGTTATAGAGAAGAAGGAATTTTGAAGTTTGGGAGTAGATTATATGTTCCAAACGTAGATAAATTAAGACGAGAAATAATAGAAGAGGCACATTATTCGGTGTATGATTGCATCTAGGAAGTACAAAGATGTATAGAAAGTTGAAAGGAAGTTATTAATGGAGAGCAATGAAGGGTGATGTACCTAAATTTGTGTCAAAATGTTTCACTTGTCAGAAAGTCAAGGCAGAGCATAAATATCCTATTAGATTATTACAATCCTTACCAATTCGAGAATGGAAATAGGAACACATCATAATGGATTTTCTGATAGGATTACCAAAAATCCAGCAAGCAAATGATGCAGTATGGATAATCGTTCATCATCTGACAAAGTTAGTACATTTCTTAAGGTTAGCTATAACTTGAATAAGTTGGCAAAGCTATATATGAAAGAAATCGTAAGGTTACATGGGGCACCGATATCAATCATATCAGATCATGATCTAAGATTCATATCATGATTCTGGCCAAGTTTACAGGAAGCTTTGGGAACTAAACCAAAGCTTAGTACAGCTTTCCATCCTCAAACACATGGCCAATCTGAATGCACTATACAGATATTGGAAGATATGTTTAGGGCTAGTATGTTAGATTTTGGAAGTAATTGGGATAAGCAAGTACCATTAATAAAATTTGCTTATAACAATAGCCACCAAAGTAGTATCGATATGGCACCTTTTGAAGCACTGTATGAAAGAAAATGTAGAACCCCAACCTGCTGGGAGGAAGTCGGAGATAGGAAATTATTGGGCCCAGAACTTGTATAAATGACTACATAGAATATTTGCGTAGTTCGAGCAAATTTAAAGATGGCACAAGATAGATAAAGAAGCTATGCCAACCTTAAATGAGCCAATATTGAATATGAAGTTGGTGAAAAAGTGTTTTTAAAGATATCACCATGGAAGGACATGCTGAGATTCGGTAAAAGCAACAAATTAAGCCTAAGATTTATTAGACCGTACAAATAATTGAATGTGTTGGGCTGGTGGCTTATCGATTAGCTTTACCCCCTAATTTATTTGGAATTCACGACGTTTTCTATATGTCGATGTTGAGAAGATATAAAAGTGATCCTTCACACTACTACAGGAATAACCGGTGGAGTTAAAGGAGAATTTGAGCTATGAAGAAGAGCCAATATCG
The DNA here is from genome assembly GCA_949673435.1 of Macaranga tanarius. Classification (NCBI taxonomy): domain Eukaryota; kingdom Viridiplantae; phylum Streptophyta; class Magnoliopsida; order Malpighiales; family Euphorbiaceae; genus Macaranga; species Macaranga tanarius. The sequence continues at coordinate 1,098 of CATIWO010029080.1, read as the reverse complement.
GTTTTGGTAAGAGATCAAAAGGTGTTACGTAATAAAGTTGTTCTTTTGGCCAAAGTATTATAGAGGAATCATTCTCGTGAAGAATAAACATAGGACGAGAGGAGGATATGAGACAACAATATCCACACCTATTCTTTTCAAGTGCAAGTTAGATTTGATATGAGCGTTTTTTAAATTTCAAGGATGAAATTTTTTAAGTGGGGGAGAATTATCATGTTTGCACACGAATAATTAAAGTTATTTTAGGTTAAGACTAAATTGTAATAAAAATGAGTTTGGAGGAATAACTTAATTGAAATAAATAAAGTTGAGGAGGTAAAATAAAAAAATGTCTTAAACTGCCATTTTGATAAATAAAGAAAAAGGAAAAAAAGAGAAAGAAGAAGAAGAAGAAGCAGCAGCGGAGGAGAAAGAAAAAGAGAAGAATGAGAAGCTAGCATTTTTTTGAGTAAAATTTTTCCATTTCTCTTTTGTCTGATTTTTCTTAAATCTTCAAGTTATTGTTGAGTTATTTTTAAGTTGTTTATTTTAAAATTTGAATTTTGTAACATTAGAATAGTGCAATCAGGTGGCACTGATTGTACTGAGGTAGAGCCTCAGCCCATCCAGGCCCTAAGGAAATGCCTTAGTGAGTCACTAAGGTGGTGCCTCATTAGGCTATTAAGGTGGCGCCTCTGTGATTTGAAGGTCTTAGGGCGGCGCCTCTGCACTGTACCTGTTAGTGTAGATGTGCCCTATGGCCATTCATGTATATAGACATTGTATATTTATCCCCATGGCAATGAAATATTCATTTGGATCAAAGTGTTTGTTTATTTGAATATTTACCCGTAGTACAATGTTAGATAAGTTTATTATCAAGTGTTGATAATATGAGTGACAAGCTTATCTAGTACATGTACTATAGATGTTCATAGTCATAGGATTAATATATGGCTAGTATTAATCCAAAGACTATCACCTCTATCTATTTTCCTTGATCGGTATGTGATATCGATAGTGGGAGGTAGTGAGTCTCATGCTACTTGATATGAGATATCAGAATAGACATGTGGATACTCATGTGATGAGTGGATTGAACTGTGACGTAAGATTTGT
>CATIWO010029079.1:0-18100 GCA_949673435.1 Macaranga tanarius | reverse complement strand
TTGATAATACATTTATTTAACATAATGGTAATGGAGTAATGCTTCAAATAAATAAACACTTTATTTAAAAGAACATTACATGGCCATTTGGGATAATATACAATGTCATAATACAAGATTGCCTCTAGGGCATACTACTATACTAACAGATTCGCTATTGTCAACACTTATATTTCATATTATCATCTAATATTAACTAGTAAATATATAAGTTTAAATCAAAATTCACCTGAGATTGCAAGCAACTAAGCTAATGAATGCTTTATGTTCACTCTTGGTGCTAAAAAGAAAAACCCATAAATGAAAATTAGAACAAGATGACCCAAAAATCCAAAACAAAAGAAAAATGAAAAAAATGAAGCTAACCCAATTGTACAATACTAAAAAAAATAATAATAACTAAAATTTAATTTGATTAAGTCCAGGTATAGAGGACTTGAGCTATGCGAGCTTATTATTAATAACAATAATGGCCATTGGAAAAAAAAACAAGTGTAATCATGGCAATAATTAAATCAATAGTGCCAGAAGTTCAAATAGACAAAACAAAAGTGTGGATAGTGTTTGAAAATTTTAGAATTTGGAAATGTAGGTATAAGAAAGGGACAAAAATGGAGATGGGATCTTTATAATTGTAATTTTGGCAGTAGTTAAAGGTTGTGGATAGTGTTTGGATCAAGTATTGATGGATTTATGAAGAGTTGTTATTGAAGAATAAGTATTAAATGGTATAAAATAAGAGGTATTAGTCTACAGAACATGAAAGGGTTCTTGTAATCACTGTTGATAGTTGTCATTCCATTAAATCTTTTTACCTTTAATTTTAATTTTTCGGATGTGTAATCAAAGGTTAATCTATTGCCATATTGTTATTGCATCTTTCTAATAGATTAAGATAGTAATAAATATCTAAATACTATAGAAAGATATGTGAGTAAAGAGAAAGTGAGAATAAGTAAAAAGAATATAATGCATTGCCTAAAGAAAGTAAAAATATAAGGGAGCAAGTGGGCTGTATGGTGTGGCACTTCTTTCAACATGCATGGGTAAAGGGAATTACTTAGAATTTGCAAAGAAGATGGATAAAGATGAATATGATAGCTTAGAGATAGAGAGATATAAAAAGAAGAAGAAAAAGAGTGAGAAAGGAGAAGACATTCCTGTGACTTCATGGGGACTCTTTTACTTGTCTAACATTTTTCAAATGGTGATAACTAGAGTTGTGTTAATATGATCTACTTTGTTAACATTTGAAGTGGATTTAAGCTAAAAACTTTTTTGAGAGCCTATCTATACTCTGCACTAAACATAAAGGGCTTAAAATGTACCTTTTATCTTATTTCATAAGATCAAATTTTATAAAAATGTAATAACATAGGAAGTTGTAAAAGTTTATTCCGCTACTTCACAAAACAATCCCTATGTCCCCACATCTCCACTTATAACCAACTCTCTTAAAAATACTCCATACAAAGTCATTTCTCCACTTCTCTAAAAAGCCTCTATAAATGGTAGTTCCTTCATAGAATCCCTCTCTAAGTAAATAACCTAAATCCTAACCTAACCATAATCTAACTTTAATTCTCCGTCGTATATCCTCCAATACTAACTTAAACGTTGAAGTAGGCATGCCAGGAATACCATTTGACCTCATTTTAACATTTTCTATTTTACAAGTTGTCGAATCCCTTTTTATATGACGCATATAACCCCTAATTCAATCTTCTCTCTAGGTAAAACTCTAGGAAATCCATTTATCACTCCTCTTCCACTACTGCTTCTCTTAAAATTACTACCACTATTATTCATTAGAAAAATTTCAACAAAAACTAAATCTAAGATACTATTATTATTCATTCATACAATTACCATCACTAAATAAGTTAACTCAAATAGATTAAATTTTTGTAATCTGTACAATCTAAAAGTCCCCAAACACATAGCATTAAAATGTGGAAAAATCCAAAACCTTCGATCTCAACACAATATCTACACTTAATACAAAATGTAAAATTATCAAAATTTTTAGGTCTTCTAATGTCACTATCCCTTTTATAAATAAATTTTTTTAAGAGTGTACAATTCTTAGTTGCTAGTTAGTAGGGGAGGGGACATATGTTAGATCCGAATGGTCATCACACTCATCAATTAGTGGGCTGTAGTGGGTCCCTATGGGATCCAAGAGTTGTCTCAAACTTGAGACCTCTCCTCAATAGGTGATAAGAACCCACTAGATGACCTACTTTAGAAACCCTTGAATCAATTTGTTATGTGCCCGAAATGCTAGAAAACAAGTTGCACTATTAAATATTATAACTCTAAGAAAATAAAATCCTTAAAATTGCAATCTTGAAAGTGCCACACAGGTTTATCGCTCCTTTGATAAGTTAAGATATTATTTTCTACTAAAAACAAAAGAAGGCAAAGTAAAGCTTATTGAAAAATACCTTAATAGTATTAATGATATGATTAATTCATTTTACACTATATGGCTATTTATATAGGCATCAAAACTAGTGAATCCTATAGGGAAAAGGATATTCCCCCTTATTCCTTGACATGACTAATTTGGAATACTATTTTAAATAAGAATGCTAGTTTAATAAGGAATTACAACTCAAAAACAACTAAGAGTTGACTAGTCATATCCTTATTATAAAAGAAAACACAAAACCTAACTAATAATAAATATAAGCCCTTTAAACATAAAGGCCAACTAAAAATAAACCCAAATTAAGAATCAAATCATCTTAAAAATCATATCAACTTCATCCAAACTTTTATACTTAATTATATCAATGTGAAGACTTCATAAGTCAATACCGATTCAGCCCAATTTAATGCTCCAAGCCAAGCTTTTTATACTCTTTGATCAATCTATTGTCTTAAACATATCGGACACTAATTAGCATATAATTTGCACATGAATCCCTTTTCAGGATTATATCATTCCCTCCCTCTTGAAGATGATTTGTCCTTAAATTAGACCTATATTCTAAAGTTCATAAATCCTCAAGAGTCATACACAAACTCCTTGGTTGAAAACTTCTCCTTTGAAATAATGTTTTGTATAAATAGTTTCAAAACAACTTGAACTCGATTAAGCACTCAAAATGTAGAACTTGTATTCATGAACTTATAATGATTTAGTTCTTGTTGCTTCCTTTTAAACTTGAAACATGAATATCTTAAGTTCTTCTAGCTAAAAATGAAGACTCGATAGATTCCCTTGAAATAAATAAAATATTAAAGCTCTCGCAAATAATAAACTTACATATATCTCATACTTCATGCTAGGAATGAAATCTTTAAAGGAATTCTTCACCTTATAGGCATAAGGTATTTTAATAAAATCCTCAAATTAATCTTTATATGGAATGAAAAGCTGCAAAATAAATTTCAAAACACTAGAAAAAGAAAGATTATAGTTGTTAGTATAATTATGATGAATTATCAGCTCTTATCCTTTTTGATTCTCTCAATCTCTAGCTTCTTCTTTCGTGCACAAACTTCTAGGTTTTCCCCTCCATGCTATATATATTCTTCATGATCACAAGGTGTACTCTTAGTAACTCCTTGACTAGTTAATCCTTATACAAGTTCACTAGATTACTCAAACCTTTGTAAACACTCCTTATTGGCTTTAATGACTTTAGCATTTTCATTTTCTTAGATTCACACTCTATTATGGTCTTCTCACATACAACTTCTTCCTTTTCACACTTATCTTTATGAGTAATACTTTCTTTCACTTCATTAGTTTGATAATGTAGTTTAACACATGATGGACCCTCATTTTATTATTATGATCACTCAATACTATTTCAACATTAGTACCACTTTTACTATCAATGGTCATCACCTTTTTATTTAGACATTTAGATGCAATATGACCATACTTAAAATATAATACCTAATATCACCAGTTTAACTAGGTGGATTTTTACTTTTACCCTTAATACCTATTTCACTTTTACTTTTAATCTCTTATTTTAGGTTGAACAATGAGTCGATCATCCTTATTGCTCTAACTCTCTGAAAGTGAATAAATACTAGAATCATACCTTAAGTCCTTTCTTTTAAGATGCCTTCCTCTCTTCAAAGATAGTTTAATTATACCATTGAAAGATATAGATGGTTTCAATTGTACTTTTAGCTCCAATCCTTATGCAATTTCACTCTTAACCCCGCTTATGAATCTTGCAATTTTTTGCCATTTAGATTCACCTACATCACTTTCTATTACAAACAACTTAAAATGTTTTAGTATAATTATCAACGCATAATTTATTACCTTGTTTAAGCCTTTGTATTTTAAGATAAAATTTATCCCTAACATTTTGAGGAATAGAATGTCTAGTCATTATCCCCTCATCTTTCCTATACATTCTCCTAAATTCCATTAAATCTTTCCACTATAAATTAGCACGACCTATGAATTTACGAGAACTTTACACTTTTGTACCTTGTTAGGATGCAAAATGGCATAGCTCTTTAGGATAGTTATGCTTTACTTTTTCTTAGTTTTTACTTTCATCTGTTCAATTATTGCATTGCTACTTTAATTTTTTGTTGTTTATACCTTAACTTTGTGTTTTGTAGGCTCTCTTAGTCTTAATTCATGCATAAAGATGCATTTGGATGCCTTAGAGTGAAGAATGGTGTAAGAAAAGTAAAGAAAGAAGGAATTGGAACCGTCCTGAGTCGTTACGGGAGTGCCAAGTTGTCACCGAGAAGAGTTGTGCTGAGTCGGCATGGTGGCACGAGTCGTGATAGAGGCTAGATATACCGAGTCAAGCCTGAGTTGGCATGGTAGTTTCCACATCCCTTCATTGTACCCTTTCATGAAAACACCCATTTGGAAGGAGCACGAGTTGGAATGCTTAGGGGCCTATAAATACCAGAACTTAACCTTCATTATGCATGAAAAAAATACTTAGTTTCTTATTAGAAAACAATTAGTAGTATTTAGTTTTATTTGTTAGAAGAAAGATTAAGTGTTGTGAAGGAATTCATACTTTTGCAAGAAGAAGATACTTTTAAGGAGTCAAGGAAGATAGTCAAGGAGGCTATTCAATATCAAGTAACTACTTGGACAACATTGGAGATTTCATTAACACATTTTCTATCTTTTTTTCTCTTTTCTTCTATTTAGTTTATTTAATGTTTATATTAGTTTCTTATGGTTATTTGATAATTATCAATATGTATCTTGGCTATTTCCTTATTTATTAGAATTGCAAGAATGAATTGATCTTATGAAATACATCTTTATTTTCTTTAAAATACATGAATGATTTGATTTCAATTGAGTGTTTAATTGTCTTATATATGCTTGATCACCGTATATGATGTGTTAATCAAGGGTTCATAATAAGAGTTGGGATTTTTAGCGGAAATACAATTGAATTCACTTAAAGGATAGGAAAGTAGTTGGAGATAAAAAATCCACATTGAGGGGTCAAAGAATTGGCAAAGAACTTCATGGTTTTTGTCTATCTCTACAATGACACAAGAGTGCTTGTAGACTATAAATGGAAATATCCTTATTTGACAACGAGAGTTGCTCTTAAAGATTTTAGGTCATTACATGTGTTTATTAATTATTATAGTTCTTTGATTAATTTTGAATTATAGTTTTAATGAATACTAATTGAATTTGTTGTAAGATAATTTAGATTAGATAGTGTAATTAATAATTCTTTAGTAACTTTAGATTTAGTTAGAACCATTCAATATCTTCTATTATAATATTCTGCCTATCCATCTAAGTATCTACTCGGTTAATACAAAATTGCTCCAAATTCCCTAGTGTTCGACACCCTTACTTGCTCTGTACTTAGTCTTAGAGACTAGGGTAATAGTTTGACCCACACTAAATTTTGGCACCGTTGCCGGGGAGTTTGTTTAGAATTTTTATTAATTTAGGGTAGAGAAACTTTGTTTTAGGCCTTAATTTTATTTTTGTTTTATAGTTTGATAATTGTTGTTTCGTGATTGTTTGATTGTTATTTTACTCTTGATGAGGCTTAGTAGAAGTGCCAGTGATATTCTACACTTTGATCCTGAAATTGAATTAACTTTACGTGCTTTGCGTTGGGAACAAAGGCAAAGAAGAGTGAATCAACAAAATTTGAATAATATGGCTAATCCGAAAAGAAGAACATTAGGAAATTTTACCATGCCCGATATAACGGGTAATTTTAAAGGGATTGTGGCTCCAACCATTGCTAATAATAACTTTGAAATCAAGTCAAGCATCATTCAAATGATGCAAAATAATCAGTTTGAAGGTTTACAAGGAGAGGATCCATATGCTCACATATTGACTTTCCTCAATGTATGTGCAACCTTCAAGATCATTGGTGTGACAGATGATGTAATAAGGCTTAGGCTTTTCCCATTTTCAGTCAAGAAGAAGGCACAACTTTGGCTTGCTAGTTTACCTAGTGAATCAATCACAATATGGGACCAATTAAAGCAAGCATTTCTCCATAAATATTTTCCACCACATAAGATTGCCAAGTTTTACAATGAGATCACTACTTCTAAGCAAAATGGAAGTGAGACAATCTATGCAGCTTGGGAGAGATTTAAGGAACTTCAAAGGCAATGCCCATATCATGGCTTGCCAAATTAGATGATCCCTCAAATATTCTACAATGGGTTGATGGATGAGAATAGGAATATTGTCAATGCAGCCTCTGATGGGAAATGGGTGGATAAAATGGCTAAGGAGGGTATTACTTTGCTTAAAGAACTTGTATCTCAAGGATACATGGGTGATGAGACAACAATGGCAAAAGCAAAAGGAGTTTTAGAGCTTGACACCATCAACTTATTGATAGCAAAGGTAGATGCTCTCACTATGTTGGTAAATAAATCTCAAATTAATTCTTTAGAAAGTGCTAATGTTGTTTGTGAGTTGTGTGGAGGATCTCATTAATATGAGTTCTAATGAGGATGTGAGTTATGTGCAAGGAGCTTTCAACTAAAGAGGGGTCTGAATTCAAACTCTTATAACCCTTAATGGAGAAATCATCCTAGATTTTCATGGTCAAATCCATCATCTCAATTAAACCCTCTATTTAACCTAAATTCCAAACCAAAAAATCCACCCGGTTTTCTTATGAAACCAACTCATCCTTCTTTTAATCCACCACCACCAAAATCTAATTTAGAGAGTCTTATGGAGCAATTTATAAACCAACAATTGACCACCAACAAACAACATGAGGACCATTTCAAGCAAATCAATGCAAGAATTGATCAATTTGCTTCCCATAATTGCATGCTTGAAACCCAAATTGTTCAACAAGCCTTTTTAACTTCTCAACCTTTTAGAAGACTACCTAGTCAACCTAATACGTCCCACTAGTCATCTAACAACTAGGATCTGTAATAATCTATTGGATCCATTGCCCAAGGATCTATCTAGCATAAACTAAAGAAAATTAGCAACACTAGTTATCTAACAACTAGCACCTCTAATTATCAAGGTTTGAATTACAACATGCTCGAAGCAAATTCAAAAAATAGCTCTCGTAAGAACTCAAGAAAATTCAATTAAAAATTTGAATAATATCAATCAACTTTATATCAAAATAATTATATTGATACAAGTATTTATACACTTGTAATCCCAAACCTAAACTGATTCTAAAAGAAAATAACTCTTTAGGAATAAATAACTATACTCCTAATTAGACACAACTATTAATATAAATAAAATTCCTAATTAAACATAAAATCGGATAAGAAATCATTATCGAGACATGGGCATGTCAAAGAAGACACGGGCATATTGTCATTGTGAAAAACTAGCAGACTGTTACATGGCTAGAAACACGGTCTAGCCTTGATCATACACGGGCATGTTTCGACTATGATTTTGAGACAGAACATTACACAGTCTTATGCACGAGCATGTTTTTGGCCGTGTATCCTTCTGGATGTTTTAGGCTCCTTGAACACGGGCATCTCTATAACATTTGTATCCTACTGTCTATTTTGGATACTTGACATATGGGCGTGTAGAAGTCCACACAGGCATGTATCATCTTAAACATAAGAAACTAAGTTGATTGATTTATTTTCCACTAAATCACTTCCACTTTGTCCCATAAGCTCCAATTGCTCTCGGACAAGTCCCACTATAGCCTTGTGCATCTTTTTAGCTTGTGATCTAGTTATGGGTCCTCTATCATAGCTCAAAGGATTTGAATTTGGTGTAGTGTCCCTATGTCCATATGCATCACTCCCCCCTTCCTTGAAAGGATTCGCCCTTGAATCTTCACATTCATAATCAAAAGGAAGAAGGTCAGATACATTAAAGGTTGTAGAAATATTATACTCACCTGGAAGATCTAATTTATAGGTATTATCATTGGCTCTTACCACAACTTGAAATAGTCCATCTCCTCTGTGATATAACTTAGATTTCCTTTAAGTAGGAGACCTCTCTTCGTGCAAATACAACTAAACCCAATCTCCAGGCTCAAAAACCAACTGCTTGCATCCTTTATTCCATTGATTTTCCACTTATTGATTTCGCCTTTCAATATTTTGCCTTACTTTTTCATGTAAATTGTGCACAAAATCTACCTTTTGAACACATCTAAATTAACTCGCTTACTCACAGGCAAAGGTGATAGATCCAATGGTGTTAAAGGATTAAAACCATACACAATTTCAAAAGGTGAATGATGTGTAGATGAATGCACAACCCTAGTATATGCAAATTCTATATGAGGCAAAATCTCATCCCCAGATTTCACATTCTTCTTAATAATAGCATACATGAGTTTTCCTATGGTTCTATTCACAACTTTAGCTTGACCGTCAGTTTATGGATGATATGCAGTACTGAACAATAACTTAGTTCTTAATTTTGCCCATAAAGTCTTCCAAAAGTAGGACAAAAACTTAGTATCTCTATCACTCATAATAGGTTTAGGTATACCATGCAAACGCACTATATTCTTAAAGAACAAATTAGCAATATACAATGCATCATCAGTTTTATGATATGGAATAAAATGTGCCATCTTAGAAAACTTATCAATAACCACATATATGCTATCATTACCACATCTAGTCCTAGGTAGACTAAGTATAAAATCCATAGATATTTCTACCCAAGGTGATTGTGGAACAGGCAATGGTGTATACAAACCATGTAGATGCACCATAGACTTTTCTTGCAAACATGTAATACAATTAGCACAATACTTAGACACATCAGATTTTATATTAGGCCAAAAGAAGTGCTCATTCAAAACATCTAATGTCTTAGCTATACCAAAGTTTCCCATCAAACCTCCCTCATATGCCTCCTTAACTAACAACAAATGAAATGAACATCTAGGCACACAAAGTTGCTTTAAAAGAAACAAATACCCATCATGTCTATAAAATTTGTCAAAGGCAATTGTCTCACATGCATTATATACATTGCTAAAGTCAAGATCATGTCCATACAATTCCATAATATGCTTAAAACTAAGTAATTTTGCATCCAAAGTGTTAAGTAAAACGTACCTCCTTGACAATGCATCAGCCACAATGTTTTGCTTACCTTGTTTGTATTTGATAACATAAGGGAAAGACTCAAAAAACTCACTCCACTTTGCATGTCATTTGTTGAGCTTATTTTATCCCTTCAAATGCTTCAAACTCTCATGGTCGGTATGGATAACAAACTCCTTAGATAGTAGGTAATGTTGCCACATTTCCAATTCTCTTACTAAGGCATACATCTCCTTATCATATGTCAGGTAATTAAGTGCTACGCCACTTAATTTCTCACTGAAATATGTAATTAGCTTACCCTCTTGCATTAAAACAGCTCTAATTCCCACTCTAAAAGCATCACATTCAATTTCAAATGTTTTATCAAAGTTAGGCAAAATAAGAACAGGTGTAGAAATTAATTTAGATTTTAGTATGTTAAAAGAATCCTTTTATTCCTTTCCCCACCTAAATCCAACATTCTTTTTAATTACTACTATCAAAGGGGTAGTTATGTTAGAAAAATTACGCACAAAACTTCAATAAAAACTAGCTAAGCCATGGAAACTACGAACATCCCTGACATTCCTAGGTATAGGCCAAGTTTCAATAGCCTTAACCTTCTCAAGATCAACCTCTATACAATGTTCACTAACAACATATCCTAAAAATATAACTTTAGGCACACAAAATGAACATTTAGCAAGCTTAGCATATAACTTTTATGGTTGTAAAACTCTAAAAATATATCTAACATGCATAACATTGTTCTCTAGTGATTTACTATACATAAGTATATTATCAAAATAGACAACAACAAACTTATCGATAAAATTCCTTAAAATATGGTTCATTAAACACATGAATGTTCTAGGAGCATTAGTTAAAACAAATGTCATGACTAACCACTCATATAGCCTATTTTTTATTTTAAAGTCAGTTTTCCATTCATCACTAATTTTCATTCTAATTTGATGATACCCAACCATTAAATCAACTTTAGAAAATATGCATGCACCATGTAATTCATCTAACATGTCATCTAAATGACGTATGGGATGGCGATACTTTAAAGTGATTTTGTTGATGGCACGATAGTCAAAACACTTACGCCATGTTTCATCCTTCTTAGGTACTAGTAGCATGGGTACAGGATATGGGCTCATACTTTCTCTAATCAACCCTTTAGACGATAAGTCATCCACTTATCATTGTAATTCCTTTGTGTATTCAGGGTTACTCCTATAGGCTGGCCTATTTGGAATTTATGCTCTAAAAAGAAAATCAATTTGATGTTCTATCCCTCTTAATGGTGGTAAACAATCGGGAATAGATTCGGGAAATAAGTCCTCAAATTTCTACAACAACACTTGAAAAGAACTTTTCGCCTTTCAATATTTTGCCTTACTTTTTCATGTAAATTGTGCACAAAATGTGCCCTTTGAACACATCTAAATTAACTTGCTTACTCACAAGCAAAGGTGATAGATCCAATGGTGTTAAAGGATTAAAACCATACATAATTTCAAAAGGTGAATGATATGTAGATGAATGCATAGCCCTAGCATATTCAAATTCTATATGAGGCAAAATCTCATCCCAAGATTTCACATTCTTCTTAATAATAGCATGCATGAGTTGTCCTAAAGTTCTATTCACAACTTTGGCTTCACCGTCAGTTTACGGATGATATGCAATACTAAACAATAACTTAGTTCTTAATTTTGCCCATAAAGTCTTCCAAAATTAGGACAAAAACTTAGTATCTCTATCACTCATAATAGGTTTAGGTATACCATGCAAAACGCACTATATTCTTAAAGAACAAGTTAGCAATATACGATGCATCATCAGTTTTATGACATGGAATAAAATGTGCCATCTTAGAAAACTTATCAATAACCACATATATGTTATCATTATGACATCTAGTCCTAGGTAGACCAAGTATAAAATCCATAGATATTTCTACCCAAGGTGATTGTGGAATAGGCAATGGTGTATACAAACCATGCAGATTCACCATAGACTTAGCTTGCAAACATGTAATACAATTAGCACAGTACTTAGATACATCAGATTTTATGTTAGGCCAAAAGAAGTGCTGATGCAAAACATCTAATGTCTTAGCTATACCAAAGTTTCCCATCAAACCTCCCTCCTATGCCTGCTTAATTAACAACAAATGAAATGAACATCTAGGCACACAAAGTTGCTTTAAAAGAAACAAATGCCCATCATGTCTATAAAATTTGTCAAAGGCAATTGTCTCACATGCATTATATACATTTCTAAAATCAAGATCATGTGCATACAATTCCTTAATATGCTTAAAACTAAGTAATTTTGCATTCAAAGTGTTAAGTAAAACGTACCTCCTTGACAATGCATCAGCCACAATGTTTTGCTTACCTTGTTTGTATTTGATAACATAAGGGAAAGACTCAAAAAACTCACTCCACTTTGCATGTATTTTGTTGAGCTTATTCTATCCCTTCAAATGCTTCAAACTCTCATGGTCGGTATGGATAACAAACTCCTTAGATAGTAGGTAATGTTGCCACATTTCCAATTCTCGTACTAAGGCATACATCTCCTTGTTATATGTCGGGTAATTAAGTGCTACGCCACTTAATTTCTCACTGAAATATGTAATTAGCTAACCCTCTTGCATTAAAATAGCTCCAATTCCCACTCTAAAAGCATCACATTCAATTTCAAATGTTTTATCAAAGTTACGCAAAACAAGAACATGTGTAGAAATTAATTTAAATTTTAGCATGTTAAAAGCATCCTTTTATTCCTTTCCCCACCTAAATCCAACATTCTTTTTAATTACTTCTATCAAAGGGGTAACTATGCTAGAAAAATTACGCACAAAACGTCGATAAAAACTAGCTAAGCCATGGAAACAACAAACATCCCTGACATTCCTAGGTATAGGCCAAATTTCAATAGCCTTAACCTTCTCAAGATCAACCTCTATACAATATTCACTAACAACATATCCTAAATATAACTTTAGGCACACAAAATGAACATTTAGCAAGCTTAGCATATAACTTTTATAATTATAAAACACTAAAAATATATCTAACATGCATAAAATTATTCTCTAGTGATTTACTATACACAAGTATATTGTCAAAATAGACAACAACAAACTTACTGATAAAATTCCTTAAAACATGGTTCATTAAACACATGAATGTACTAGGAGCATTAGTTAAAACAAATGTTATGACTAACCACTCATATAGCCTATTTTTTATTTTAAAGGCAGTTTTCCATTCATCACTAATTTTCATTCTAATTTGATGATACCCAGCCATTAAATCAACATTAGAAAATATGCATGCACCATGTAATTCATCTAACATGTCATCTAAATGAGGTATGTGATGGTGATACTTTACAGTGATTTTATTGATGGCATGATAGTCAACACACTTACGCCATGTTCCATCCTTCTTAGGCACTAGTAGCACGGGTACAGGATATGGGCTCATACTTTCTCTAATCAGCCCTTTAGATAATAACTCATCCACTTAGCATTGTAATTCCTTTGTGTATTCAGGGTTACTCCTATAGGCTGGCCAATTTTGAATTTATGGTCTAAAAATAAAATCAATTTGATGTTCTATCCCTATTAATGGTGGCTAACCATCGGGCATAGATTCGGGAAATAAGTCCTCAAATTTCAACAACAACCTTGAAAAGAACTTTTCGCCTTTCAATATTTTGCCTTACTTTTTCATGTAAATTGTGCATAAAATCTGCCTTTTGAACACATATAAATTAACTCGCTTACTTATAGGCAAAGGTGATAGATCCAATGGTATTAAAGGATTAAAACCATACATAATTTCAAAAGGTGAATGATATATAGATGAATGCACAGCCTTAGTATATGCAAATTATATATGAGGCAAAATCTCATCCCAAGATTTCACATACTTCTTAATAATAGCATGCATGAGTTGTCCTAAGGTTCTATTCACAACTTCAGCTTGACCATCAGTTTATGGATGATATGCAGTACTGAACAATAACTTAGTTCTTAATTTTTCCCATAAAGTCTTCCAAAAGTAGGACAAAAACTTAGTATCTCTATCACTCATAATAGGTTTAGGTATACCATGCAAACGCACTATATTCTTAAAGAACAAATTAGCAATATACGATGCATCATCAGTTTTATGACATGGAATAAAATGTGCCATTTTAGAAAACTTATCAACAACCACATATATGTTATCATTACGACATCTAGTCCTAGGTAGACCAAGAATAAAATCCATAGATATTTCTACCCAAGGTGATTGTGGAACAGGCAATGGTGTATACAAACCATGCAGATGCACCATAGACTTAGCTTGCAAACATGTAATACAATTAGCACAATACTTAGATACATAGGATTTTATATTAAGCCAAAAGAAGTGCTCATGCGAAACATCTAATGTCTTAGCTATACCAAAGTTTCCCATCAAACCTCCCTCATATGCCTCCTTAATTAACAATGAAATGAAATGAATATCTAGGCACACAAAGTTGCTTTAAAAGAAACAAATACCCATCATGTCTATGAAATTTTTCAAAGGCAATTGTCTCACATGCATTATATACATTGCTAAACTCAAGATCATGTGTATACAATTCCTTAATATGCTTAAAACTAAGTAATTTTGCATCCAAAGTGTTAAGTAAAACGTACCTCCTTGACAATGCATCAGCCACAATGTTTTCCTCACCTTGTTTGTATTTGATAACATAAGGGAAAGACTCAAAAAACTCACTCCACTTTGCATGTATTTTTTTGAGCTTATTCTATCCCTTCAAATGCTTCAAACTCTCATGGTCGGTATGGATAACAAACTCCTTAGATAGTAGGTAATGTTGCCACATTTCCAATTCTCTTACCAAGGTATACATCTCCTTGTCATATGTCAGGTAATTAAGTGCTACGCCACTTAATTTCTCACTGAAATATGTAATTAGTTTACCCTCTTACATTAAAACAGCTCCAATTCCCACTCTAAAAGCATCACATTCAATTTCAAATGTTTTATCAAAGTTAGGCAAAACAAGAACATGTGTAGAAATTAATTTAGATTTTAGCATGTTAAAAGCATCCTTTTATTCGTTTCCCCACCTAAATCCAACATTCTTTTTAATTACTTCTATCAAAGGGGTAGCTATGCTAGAAAAATTACACATAAAACGTCGATAAAAACTAGCTAAGCCATGGAAACTATGAACATCCCTGACATTCCTAGGTATAGGCCAAGTTTCAATAGCCTTAACCTTCTCAAGATCAACCTCTATACAATGTTTACTAACAACATATCCTAAATATATAACTTTAGGCACACAAAATGAACATTTAGCAAGCTTAGCATATAACTTTTATGATTGTAAAACACTAAAAATAGATTTAACATCCATAAGATTGTTCTCTAGTGATTTACTATACACAAGTATATTATCAAAATAGACAATAACAAACTTACAGATAAAATTCCTTAAAACATAGTTCATTAAACATATGAATGTACTAGGAGCCTTAGTTAAAACAAATGTCATGACTAACCACTCATATAGCCTTTTTTTTTTTTAAAGGCAGTTTTCCATTAATCACTAATTTTCATTCTAATTTGATAATACCCAGCCATTAAATCAACTTTAGAAAATATGCATGCACTATGTAATTCATCTAACATGTCATCTAAATGAGGTATGGGATGGCGATACTTTACAGTGATTTTATTGATGGCACGATAGTCAACACACTTATGCCATGTTCCATCCTTCTTAGGCACTAGTAGCACGGGTAAAAGATATGGGCTCATACTTTCTCTAATCAACCCTTTAGACAATAACTCATCCACTTATCATTGTAATTCCTTTGTGTGTTCATGGTTACTCCTATAGGCTGGCCTATTTGGAATTTATGCTCTAAAAATAAAATCAATTTGATGTTCTATCCCTCTTAATGGTGGCAAACCATCGGGCATAGATTCGGGAAATAAGTCCTCAAATTTCTACAACAACACTTGAAAAGAACTAGGTAGAGAAGAGAGAATTAGGTTAGATTCAAAAGCTAAATATGCACCCTTGAATACTAATAGTATTATAGGTTGCTTGCTTAAATAAGCCTTTCTAATTTCACCCTCTCTTATAAAGAAATTGCCTTTTACATCTTTTTTTACCACTTTTTGCATAAAATTCTCTCCTTTTGCATGCGTAATCTCACTATTTTTACTCTTTATGTGCATCCCCTCTATTTTCTCTCCTTTTTCCTATCTTTGCTTATGCCTCTCTTAACTTTTCTCACAAATCTCCTTGTGCTGGTGCACCTATTCTTTTTCTTGTGCACTCTCAGATTCACTCAAAATTTTTTGATCTTCATACACTTCCTTAGGTGACAAAGGTAGCAAATTGATAGTCCTACCATTCATCTTAAATGAATATTTGTTAGTAAAACCATCATGTATGACTTGCCTATCATATTGCCATGGACGTCTTAATAATATGTGACTAGCTTGCACAGAAACTATATCACATAATAGCTTATCACTATAATGCCCAGTAGAGAATGTAATCAATGCTTGCCTAGTGACCTTAATATTCCCATTTTCATTCAACCATTGTAATCTATAATGTCTAGGATGTTTATTTATTTTAATCCCCATTTATCCTCCTGAGGTTATTGTACCTATTGGGTGTAAATGGATCTTCAAGAGAAAGATTGGTGCAGATGGGACGGTAGAGACCTTCAAGGCTAGGCTGGTAGCGAAAGGGTTTCACCAAAGGCAAGGGATAAACTATGAGGAGACCTTCTCACTAGTAGCCATGCTTAAATCCATTCGGATTCTTCTTGCTATAGCCGCACACTATGATTATGAGGTTTGGCAAATGGATGTCAAAATCGCCTTTCTTAATGGTTATGTTGAGGAAGACATTTTTATGGAGCAACCCAAGGGTTTTGAATCCGAGGAAAGCTCTAAAGTGTGCAAGCTTCATAGATATATCTATGGTCTAAAGTAAGCTTCGAGGAGTTGGAACCATCGTTTCGATGAGGCTATCCATTCTTATGGTTTCACAAAGAACGAGGATGAGCCATGTCTTTACAAAAAGGTTAGTGGGAGCCAACTCACTTTCCTGGTCTTGTATGTTGATGACATACTTTTGATTGGGAATGACGTCGGTATGATGACTTTTATGAAAGTATGGTTGTCTAAAACCTTCTCGATGAAAAACTTAGGAGAGGCTACCTATATTCTCAGGATTCGACTCTATAGAGATAGATTGAAGAGAATAATAGGTTTATCTCAAAGTCTTTACTTGGAAAAGATGTTGAAGAGGTTCAACATGCTTGATTCCAAAAGAGGATTGTTACTATTTAGGCGTGGTATCCACCTTTCCGAGATGATGTCGCCTAAAACATCTGAGGAAATGGCGGAGATGGCCAAGGTTCCTTATGCTTTGGCTATTGGAAGCCTCATGTATGCTATATTGTGTACTAGGCTGGATATTGCCTATGCTGTTAGTGTGACTAGCAGGTTTCAATCCAACCCAGGCTTAGAGCATTAGGTGGCAGTTAAGGCTATCCTTAAGTACTTGAGAAGAACTAAGGATTTAGTCTTGACTTATGGAGGAGGTGACTTACAGCTTACGGGCTTCACAGATTCTGACTTCCAGTCAGATGTGGATAATAGAAAGTCTATCTCCGGGTTTGTCTTTACCTGTAATGGAGGAGCAGTGAGTTGGAAGAGTACCAAGCAGAGTATCACTGATGATTCCACTAGAGAGGCTGAGTACATAGCCATATCGGATGCTGCTAAGGAAGCTCTTTGGATTTGGAAGTTCATCACTGAACTAGGAGTTATTCCTTCCATTGAGTTGCCAGTATCTCTCTTCTGTGACAATAATGGAGCCATTGCTTTGGCAAAGGAACCAAGGTCTCACTAGAAATCCAAACACATCGAAAGGCGCTATCATGTTATCAGGGAGCTTATTGGAAAAGGTGATGTCCTCGTGCAGAAGGTAGCCTCAATTGACAATGTGGCTGATCCACTCTTCATTTAAATCAAAGTGTTTGTTTATTGAGTATTTACCCTTAGTATAAAGTTGAATGAGTTTATCATCAAGAGTTGATAATATGAGTGACAAACTCATTTAGTACATATACTATAAATGTTCATAGTCATGGGATTAATATATGGGTACCATTAATTCCTAAACTATCACCTCTGTCTATTTTCCTTGATCGATATGATAGTGGGAGGTAGTGAGTCTTATGCTACTTGATATGAGATATCAGAATAGACATATGGATACTCATGTGATGGGTGGATCGAACTTGTGACGTAAGATTTGTGATTGCATGGATATTCACTTAAGTCAACAATCCCAATCTTGGACATAATGGTGCAAATGGTCCTTCGACCTGAGGTGACACGGTCATCCATATATGATTGGTTGGAGTTTGTTACCGCTTACATACCTGTGCTAGCCATGTATGGGTATATGGCGTGTGGTGGCTCTAGTTGGTTATATGTAGGGATGAGTGATCGGCCAAGATGGA
>CATIWO010029069.1:0-11317 GCA_949673435.1 Macaranga tanarius | reverse complement strand
AGGAAGCAGCCATCCAAGCCAAGTATCTTCCTACATCCAGCCATCCACCCCTTCTTACAAGCATCAAAACAGACATAAAAACTCTGAAAATAATTTATGTCACTCCCATCTTCTTTATGTGACTTCACAACACATGTGGTTCCGGGATTGCTTTCTTTGATTGCCTCAACATAGTCATGCAGCCTGCTATACTCCTCCTTGTAATTTCTCACCATATCTGATATCGCTCTCTTTTTAATATTTCTGCACAATGTCTCACTAACCTTCAATTTCAACTCAATCTTACATAAGTCACTAAGGGCTTTCAATTTGATGTTTGGCTTACTAACCAACCTCTACCTTAAATGTTTGGCCAGATACTTGCTACTTGCCATTGGATTTTTGTTAACTCTATTGTATTTATGTTGTGGGATATATGTCTTCACACATAGAGTATCATCATTGTGCTCTTTTGAAGCAAAGAAAACCCAAGGACAACATGCCATGCACTGTGCTCTAATCCTTTATTTATCATTTTTCACAAAATGAATCTCCAATCCTTTTACAATTGCATACTTAGCAATGGCATCTCTACATTCCTCAACATTTTAAAAATCATACCAAGACAGAAAGTACGAGTTGGTGATTCAGGATCAAACCTAATCCTAGTTGTCTATCTCCTTAATGCATCATCCCCACACTCTTCATCAGTTTCACTGTAATAGCTACCACATTCATCACTGTCATAATACACACTCCCTGTTCCATCCTTACCATCATCATCGTTGCCATATACTTCAATCATCTTCCACTTCACTTGTCTCATCTAAATAACCAAGTATATCACCATTTTCATTATTCTCTTCTCCTGCCTTATTACCATCTTTCCCATCTGACAGACCTTTCTTACTTAACCTACTTGCCCTCTTAGCACTTTTAACCTTTCTCCTAGACTCTTGTAATTCCTCATCTTTATCATCTGTCATAATACTAACATCCACAATAATATTATCAAAGGTTTGTTGAGGCAATCCATCATCCATATCACTGTCATCACTGAGCTCACCCTCATCAACACCATTTTCTACAATATTATCTACTATAGCTTCAGGCATTTCAATTTTGTTTCCCTGCACTTTTATAAATGGTTGTTATTGTACAGTAGCTTCAGTACTACCCTCATCAGCAGATGCATGGTCAACGTACACCTCAAAACAATCACCATTTTTTAAATGACTTGACATTTTCATAAGACTGCTATCATCATGAATTAAGACAAAATCACCTCTGCTATTCACTTTGAAGTATAACCCATATATTACTTTATAACCTAAATCCTTCACGTAGCTCATAATTTTAGGGAATGACAGTCTATCTAAGTCCAGCAAATCAGACATGTAAACCTTTCCACCAACATATTTATGTCTCACAAAACTACCACCATGATGTATAAACACCGTAATGTAATTGTTAGCCATTCTGACAAGCACGACAAATCATATCAATAAAAAATTAATACAAGTCATGCAATAACTGCCTAAGGCAAATGCCACCTAACTACAAAAGGCCAATTTTTTTACACAGTTTAGCCTCCCAAAATAATAAAAAAAATAATAAAAAAATTAGGGGACCACAAAAACCCTAAACAAAAACCAACAAATATTAAAAATAAATATACATAAATTGCATACTCACCTTTAATGTCTCCTTTCTGGGCCACACAACACTAATTTATGCTTATTTGCTCGCCTACCACGAACATCCGACACCAACCCCACTCCAATGTCTTTTATAATATTATTTCAAACAACACATACCCCACTAACAAAAGTGCTACTCATGGAAGTACACTAAAGTTAAAGAAGAAATGAATAAATAATAGAAGAAGAAGACAAGATCAGATGAAGGACTCTATGTGAAAGTAGAGGGAAAAGCGAGAAAAGGACATGCAGCTTGCTGAAAGAGACAAGTCAAGGTTGCTGCGGTTTTTTTAGGGCTAGGGTATTTAAAAACGACGCCGTTTCACTCTTGGAGACATGTCTAATGGCTTTCCTAATCAGCGTCTAAGTGTCAATTTTTTTATTAACCATTTGCATTTAACGTCGCTTGTGTCCACGCGATGTGACATCGTTAACGCGAGGATTCCAAAGTAAGAAAAATAAAAGTTCAGGGACTCAATTAAAGGAAATTGTACTTTAGGGACTAACGGAGCAAAAATTAAAAAGTTCAGGGACCTAAAGATGGTTTTTTCCTTCTTTATTCAAAATAAACATTATTGTTATATTTTTAAAAAATATATATATATATGTTTAGATACTATTGCACGCAGCCTCAGCTTGCATCATAGGTTACAGCTCCTTGGATGAGTGTTGGTAAGCCTGTGGTGGATCAATTTATGGCCAATAATCTTGCCCCTTTACAGCACAGCTGACGTGGTCGCGGCAACTACTCTAGACTCTCAAGGAAACAAACTATAAGGTTGACATGGTTAAAATGTGAAGCAACAAGGAATTAAAATTAATTATTGGACGGTGAACGTGGTGCGCGATAAATACAAATTTTTTTTGACAAATTATAAAAAGAAACCTAGTATTTATAGGAACTGATAATATTTGAGAGTTAAAATTATAATTTATCGCGTAACGCAACAACACTGTAGACGTTGTACTCTGTAATCTCTAACTTTGCCCTTAATTATTATAATTACTGTTATTTTGTCTTTTATGGAAATTGCAAAATTGTAAAATGTCTGTTTGTCACCGTAGATAGATTATAGGAACTAATTAAAGGTGTATCGTATAGGTGTTTTAAGTGAATCAAGTAGCTCTTAATGCACTTTGATTAAACGAGTTTTGAGATACAACTAATTAGCTTTTATCATAACAAGATATCAAAATTATTAGCCCTATAAATCTTTAAAATCAAATATTTTTTAGATATAATAAAATAAATCCGATAGAACATATGAATTTGTAGTAGAAGCAATAGATGAGAAAATTAATTTTAATCTTTTGTCTCTTAAATCTTACTCACAAATCTTCAAGTGGAACTTAAATTGTGTTCATATTTAAGAAAAAACTAATTTATTTATATATACATTCTTATTTAATCTAGTACATCCACCACATCTACCACGTAACTTTAAAATTAATACATGAGATTAATTTATTAATTTACACAATTAAATTAAGTTTCCTTACATTTATTAATTTGGAAATTTTCTTCCAAATTTCATATAAAATCTACTAAGAAAAGGACCTCAACGAAGAAGCCAACATTTAAATGTTCAAGTTATCTATAACATTATATTGGATTTCGTGGGCTTGACAAGACAAGTGATTATGGTCTATTTGGGAATGCAGTAGTTGAGAAGTTGGAGTTTCGAAGTTGCAAATTTAATCAAAAGGATGAGAATGTTGTCGTGCACTTTTATATCCAGATTGTTTGAAATCACTAATGTTTCTCATTCTATTTCAATTAATATAAAAAGTTCTGTATTTTTTTTATTCAATGCAATAAAAAAAGTTCTCCTTTTTATATAGGTATATTAATATAAAATATTTTTCCAATGGAACGCGCATCTAGTAGTCCATGAAAGTTGAAATTACTTTCAATGAAACTAGTTCAAAAGCCTGAAGTTAAACCTTCGTTGTCACCAACCACTGAAGAAAAGAGAAGTGCATGTTGGAGCCTGAGATTGCAAATAGACAAACTCAACCTTATTTTGCATGGAATCAGCATGGAGAACAATATTTGGAGAGAACAAAGTCTTTTGTTTTTTTGTATTATTAATAGATGTAATTATAAGTTTTAAGATATTTAATGTTGAAGCCAAATACTTGGCTAAAGTTAATCTTCTACTGTAAATCATGTGAATGTAATGATTTACTATATTTTCAATAGAAGAAAGTGGAAGAAGCTATAGACTTCCATTTTATTAAAAAAAAACATCATCTTTAGAGTGTTTTTTTTAGTAGCAGAAGCAAAGTATTATGCATAACTTCAAGAGTTCTTGAAGCATCTTAGACCATATTTCAATAGTGGTATTAGAGCTTTATTCCTTCAGGGCTGTGAGGTTCTTTTATTTGGAAGTCTCATTGAGTGTAAACACTATAGTGTAAACACGTGAAATTGAGTGAGTGAGAGACCAACCTCCACATAAAATGCCTTCTCCAAATACTTTAACTCCTATAACTCCTATGTTTAATGGGAAATTCTACCATGATTAGTCAGTAAAGATAAGATTTCACCTAATATCTCAAGGTCTATAGGATGTGGTCATGACAGATCAAGATCCTCCTCCATTGAGAGCAAATCCAACCATGGCTCATATAAAGAAGTATGAAGAATAAAAATTGAAAAAAGCTAGAGCAGTCACCTGTATTCATTCAGGTCTTGCTGATCATGTTTTTACAAAAATTATGAATTTGGAAACACCAAAGCAAGTGTGGGAGAAGTTAAAGGAAGAGTCTAAAGGTGGAGAAAGAGTGAAGAAAGTAAAAATTCTGACTCTCAAGAGAGAGTTTGAATTGATGAAAATGAAAGAAAGTGAGATTCTTAAAGGGTACACCAGTAGATTGATGAATGTTGTCAATCAAAGAAGGCTGCTTGGAGAAGATTTTCTAGATTAGCTTGTAGTGAAGAATATTCTGATATCTATTCCTAAAAAATTTAAAGTGAATATCTCAGCTATTGAAAAGTCTTGTGATTTTGAGACTTTTTCAATATCATCTTTGATCAGTAAGCTGCAGATACAAGAACAACGAGTCTCTATGATGAATGATGAAGCAATAGAAGGTCCTTTTCAAGCACAAAGTGAAGAAAAAAATAAGAAAGAAGATTTGAGAAGAAAGGGAAACTTGATAAGGCCAACAAAGGCAAAGCTCCAGAGAGTTCTAATGCAGCAATGAAAAAAGAAAAATTTCCACTTTGCAAGTATTGTAAGTGGACAAATCATGCTGAGAAAGATTACTGGTTCAAGAATAAGGAAAAGCCATCTTTCAAGTGCAATTTTTGCATCAAGATAGGGCATACAGAGAAGTTCTGCGGAGCTAAAAAGAGTTAAAGTCAACAATAGCCACAACAATAAGAAAATTCTATTGAAGAAAGTTCTCAGTAAAATGAGCAGCTTGTCATGGCTACACAAGCTATGGAAACAAAATAAAGTCTTACTTGGCTCATAGATAGTGGATGCATGAGTCATATGGCAAAGGATGCTTCACTTTTTTATTTTCTCAATGAAAATGTGAAGTCAAATATCAAGCTCGGAAATGGGGAAGTAGTTTAAGTAAAAGGCAGAGGTGCTATCTCAGTCAATACTAAGAAAGGTATTAAAGTAATTTCAAATATGCTTTATATACCTGAATTAGATCAGAATTTACTTAGTGTTTCATATATAATGAAAAATGGTTATTTGGTTTTCTTTAGAGATAACTACTGCATTATTTTTAATAAGCATGGTTTTAAGATTGCTAGAGTGAAGATGACTGGGAATATTTTTTACTTGAAGTTTGATGTTGTAGATGGTCATGTGTATAGAGCCAAGGCGGATATGGGTTTGTTATGGCATAAATGATTTGGGCATTTTAACTTTAAAATACTAAGATATATGCAGAATTAAGGTATGGTTTATGACTTTGCAGAATAAATTAATTGTGAGGAAGTTTGTGAAAGTTGTGATCTTGGAAAATTGCATAGACAACCTTTTTCCACTAGTAGTGTGAGAAGGGCAACTCAAAAACTTGAAGTAGTTCATTCAGACATTTGTGGCCTGATGTCAGTTTCATCATTGAATGGTAACAAATACTTTATACTGTTCATCGATGATATAAAAGAATGACTTGGGTTTATTTATTGAAAGTAAAGTCTGACGTGCTTAGTGTGTTCAAAGAATTTAAAAAGCTTATGAAAATACAAAGTAGATGTGTTTTAAAAGTGTTAAGAACTGATAATGGAAGAGAGTATACTTCTCTAGAGTTTCAAGCTTTTTGCAGAGAAGCTGGCATAGTGCATCAGCTAACTATTCCCTATACTCCAAAATAAAATGGAGTAACGGAGAGAAAAAATTGAACAGTAATGGATATAGCCAGGTGTATAATGTTTGAGAAGAAAATGCCAAAGATGTTATGAGCAAAGGCAGTTGCTACCTCAGTTTATTTGTTGAATAGACTTGCAACAAAGGTTGTCGAAGGCAAGACTCCAGTGGAAGCTTGGTCAGATTTTAAGCCATCAGTCAAGCATTTGAGAATCTTTGGCTCAATATGTTATTTTCATGTTCCAGCTATGAAAGGACTAAGTTAGATGAGAGAGTTGTGAAGGGCATGTTTATCGATTATGCTATAAAATCAAAGGGTTATAGAATTTATAATTTAAATGAGAAGAAAGTTGTGATAGCAAGAGATGTCCATATAAATGAGAAAGCTTCTTGGGATTGGGATGAGAATAAAGTTAAAGTTTCTAGTGTACTTGTACCTTCTCTTATTTAAGAAGTGAGAGGAAATGTAGCTCCAAATGTCATAGACACAATAGATGGTCCAATATTGAGAACAAGATCCTTATCAGATGTGTATGACAGATGCAATCTTGCATTTGTAGAGCCTTCATATTACTTAGAAGCCTCAAAGTTTCCTAAATGGGTTGTAGCAATGAAGACAGAGTTAGAAATGATTGAGAAGAATAAAACTTGGCATTTAAAAACATTACTAAAAGACAAGAAAGCAATCGGAGTCAAATGGGTTTTTAGAGCCAAGTTTAATCCAAATGGTTTTGTTAACAAACATAAGGCAAGATTGGTCATTAAAGGCTATTCGCAAATTACTGGAGTTGATTATGGGGATACTTTTTCCCCAGTAGGTAGACATGATACCATCATATTGTTATTGTCAATTGTAGCTCAAAATGGTTGGTGTGTCTAGCATTTAGATGTCAAATCAACATTTTTGAATGGTGAGCTTCAAGAGGAGATTTATGTTAGTCAGCCTGAAGGGTATGAGATTCCTGGAAAAGAGAATTTAGTGTACAAGCTCAAAAAGGCTCTCTAAAGCTTGAGGCAGGCACCTAGAGCCTGGTACAGCAAAATCAACTTTTACCTAATCCAAAATGGATTTAGGAGGAGTGAAAATGAAGCCACACTCTACTTGAAGCAAGGTAGAAGTGAAGTGAAGATGATTGTGTCCTTGTATGTAGATGACATGCTAGTGACTGGAAGTGATGTGCAAGTTGTTCTAAAGTTCAAGAAAGACATGGAGAAAAGCTTTGAAATGTCTGATCTAGGCTCTATGAATTATTTTCTTGGAATGGAAATTTATCAAAGCTCAGTAGGAATTTTCATTTCCTAAAAAAAATATGCCATGGATATCTTAAAGAAGTTCAAGTTAGAAGCTTGCAAAGAAGTAGTTACTCCCTTAGCTTAGAATGAAAAGATTTCCAAAAATGATATGGAAAAGCTAGATGACCCTACTACTTATAGAAGTTTAGTTGGAATCTTGCTTTACTTGACAGCAACTAGACTCGATTTAATGTGCTCTGCTAGTTTGCTATCAAGATTTATGAGTTCACCTAGTAGTGTACATATGGGAGTAGCTAAGAGAGTTGTGAAGTTTCTTAAAGGCACTGCGACAGATGGAATTTGGTACAAAAGAGGTGCAGAGATTAAGCTAATAAGATTTTCTGATAGTGATTGGGCTGGAAGTGTGGATGACATTAAGAGTACTTTAGAGTATGTTTTTACACTTGGTTCAGGAGCTATTTGCTGGAACTCAAGGAAATAATAAGTTGTAGCTCAGTCCACTACAGAAGCTAAGTACATTGCCATTCCTGCTGCAGTAAATCAAGCTATTTGGCTGAGAGAATTGCTATCTGATCTCAAATTGGTTCAATGTTGTAACGACCCCAACCAAGATATATATATATATATATATATATATATATATATATATATATATATATAT
The DNA here is from genome assembly GCA_949673435.1 of Macaranga tanarius. Classification (NCBI taxonomy): domain Eukaryota; kingdom Viridiplantae; phylum Streptophyta; class Magnoliopsida; order Malpighiales; family Euphorbiaceae; genus Macaranga; species Macaranga tanarius. The sequence goes on along the minus strand of CATIWO010029069.1, from coordinate 3,389 downwards.
ATATATATATATATATATATCCATACACCTCAATATTACCCAAATAAAAATAATAATAAGCATTCTAGGCTATTATAAAAAAAATTCAACTCCATAAGATTTATGTTTAAACATCATCACACATACATTTCTTATTACATATATATCCACAACCCACAATATATACATGGATATATTTAGTTGTACCCAAAATCGCAAACTATACTTTCTATTTATTACAAAGACTAACATGATAGAAAATACTAAATTGTTGGCTCAACCTTCGCTCTAAACGCAGAAATGCTAAATGCTGCCCAACCAACTATGATACACTCCCAAAGTAGAAAACTGTGAAAAATTCAATAATATTGATGGATGAGTACGACTACTCAGTGAATAAATCAAGAATTAATAACATATACATATTATAAAAATAATACATCTTTTCATATCAATTTCCAATAAGCATACCTCATTTCCGAATCAATATACAAGCTTAATCAAAATCACATATATAATTCAAGGAAATCAAATTCAAGAAGTAATAGATACACACTCAAGGTATAATTAATCATTTCAAGCTCTTTAGTGCTAACCCATCCAATATGTTAGTCCCCTAAAAGCATTCATCACACTTAGGTGGTAACCCATCCAATATGTTACGCCCCCACCTAGTGTTCATAAATCATACACGTATGCAGAGCTACCCCCAAAGGGTAAACTACCCGATTACACGCCCTAAAGGCATTAGTGTAATCAAGTGTTGTCCCAAAGATAGTCAATGCATCATCAATAATTTCATCATTTCATACATCAATCATGACATGAGTGTGCACCATTTATATTTAGTAATACGTAATCACTTTTAAATATCAATTTATTTCCAAAATAAAATATATATTCCCATCATTTAATATTAAAATAACATCCATAAATGGTTATAGTAAAATAGAATCAACAATTATTTATCGCAAATATATCCTTTTCAAATAATAACTAAAATTTTAGAAAAAACATAAATATGTATATATATATAATATATTTGCAAACATAGCATTGTTAATTAGTGATCCACTTACATGAATAAGCCAATTTACAAAACCAAGTCCTAAAAGATCTAGACAAGCACTAACTAGCCAAGTGTGTCACACCTTATCATTTACTTAATCGCTAATACTCATTTAGCTACAGTAATCATGCCTTAAAGTTCTTAATACACTTAATGAGCTTTTAAGGCTATATTCGAACGCTTAATAGGATACATGAAACCTGTACAATTTAAAACCTTTCATGCTTACATCAATACTCTGGCTTATAAACTCTTCTTTAGCCTTAATTGATATTTATCTTATGATTGCTATATCCATCCATCAACTATTAACCACAATATCAAGATATATCAAGATCAAACATATATATAAATACATCATATGCACCGTAGTGCTAACCATCCATCCACATATATAAATATACATCACCAAATATAATCAGAGTACTAGATGCTAATACAAATAATACAAGATGCAACATCATTTTCCCTAGCATCTAATCTCAAACATAAGCCTCGGATCATAGTCCGGTATAGATGGTAGTGGAGATAGTAGATACATCAACAGCTTATGCCCAGGTTTAACCCTCAACAAAAACTAGCCCACTGGCTCAAGAATCACTCTGGTGACATGCTCAAAAAGGGTGTAGGATATGACTGTAAGCAAAAAGGCCAAAATCAGATGCATCCACGAGACTGCATGACATCCATGTGAGGGTGACCTCGACATCCAAGGCGGTGGCGTAGGTAATACGGAAAATAGAACAGACAATGTCCTCGTGCTCCTCACGTACTGATGAAATGCGTGTGTCGGCTCCTATCGGTGTAACCATAACCTTGAATACCAACTCAACATCGGCATCATGACAAACAACACACCGCACTGAAGTCTCTGCGACTAAAACCTCGTAGACCATAGTAGCCTAATATACTGTCATCTCCTCCTCCAGCTCTAACTACTATCTCAATCTGGGAAAATATTTTAAAAATAAAACGGTGGTGAGTAATTTCACAAGAAATTACCCAGTGAGTAGCAAAAATATCTTTTATGATGATTCGTCAAACCAAAACCATCTTGAACTTTTTTCTCAGTGATAAAACTCAATTTACAAACCCTTTAAAAAATAAATCCAATCAATCAAGAATATAATTTTCTCTCTTTTGAAATAGAGCTCAAACCATTTCAAAACATCAAATGAATCCTTGATTCCTGTAAAACTATCCAATAAAAATCATTACCAAATTTATAGCAAAAATGCTTACGTAAATAAACACAAAATCTATAATAGCTTAAAATTTAAATGCTGAAATAAACTTTATTCCCTTGACATTTCTAATAGCGATTCTCGCAATATTGGTTATCACAACAGTTTTCATCTTTTAATTATTAGGAGGTTACACCTCAATCATTATTAAGGTTGAGAGTTGATCATCACAATTGCATCATTATTATCATTCACAATATTCTAAATTATCTCATCATAGATAATCTCAACCCTTTCCCCGAAGGAAAATAACAATATACAACATCTCTCATCCTCACATAACATTTCATCTTTCTTTCCGTGGCTTACATTAGCCAAAACATATTTTCATTTCAATTTCATCGTATGCATACATATAAACCACAAGGATCCATCCCAAAGGCACCTCTGGATCCCTGCGCTGTCCCAAAGACAGTTATCAACGAGTGGCCAGCTCAACATCCTAACTCATCCCATATATATAGACATGTAAATACTCTCATATAAAATTCATTACATTATTAATTATTCACAAGATTTAGTCTCTTTGTCTGAGACTTAAGAATTTCAGGTCATTTCAACAATAAATAGCATTTCCGACCATTTTTTTTGGTACATTATTAAATGTTTTAAGCAAGTTCCCGGTCGAAAGTTCAAAGGTTCCAGTCAAACGGATCATGAAACGGGTCTCCGGGGGACTTATCTGAGCCACAGAGGCGCATGTCAGGGTACTGGGGCGCACGTTTCAGCTGCAGGGGCGCACGTCACAGCTGCAGAGGTGCACGTTACAGCTGCAGAAGCGCACGCCCTTGTATAGAAGCGCACGCCTCTATACAAGCAAAGCAAGAGGCGCAGGTCAATAGGAGAGAGGCGCACAGGTGTGGGAGAGGCGCACATGTGTGGGAGAGGCGCACGCCTCTGGGGAGATCAGACGCACGCCTGTACATACAGGCGCATGCCTCTGTAACTCAGAAATGCAAAAACAGACTGAAAATTTACAGAAAACGGCTATAAATTAAAATTTTTGTCACATATCATCTAAATAACGACTTGTAACTCCATAACACTCTCAAATTATGCCTTAAGCAACTTAGATCACTTTATATCTTACAACATAT
>CATIWO010029039.1:0-15105 GCA_949673435.1 Macaranga tanarius | reverse complement strand
AATTAGAAATGAATGCTTTATGTAGATCCTCAAGAACCACAGAACATAATTACCGTGCACTAAACATCCCTTCATTACAAGATCCTGATATCGGCTAGAGTCACGGTTTAGCCAAACTCTAATTGCCTCAATCATATGTCCTCATCTTAAGTTCAATTATTGATAAAACATGACTTCCACTACAAACTCTTTTCTAGCACCGAAACACTTTTCGGGTAAGTCGAGTTTGACCTGGCCAGGTAGTTATTCATCAAGAATAACTTAGATAGCATAGGATCTTATCCCAGTTCACTCCAGGTAATGAATTCCATCTTGGCCGATCACTCATCCCTACATATAACCAATTAGAGCCACCACACGCCATATACCCACACGTGGTTAACACAGGTATGTAAGCGGTAACAAACTCTAATGAACAATATGTGGATGACCGTGTCGCCTCAGGTCGAAGGACCATATGCACCATTATGTCCAAGATTGTGATTGTTGACTTAAGTGAATATCCATGCAATCACAAATCTTACGTCACATGTTCTATCCACACATCACATGAGTATCCATGTGTCTATTCTGATATCTCATATCAAGTAGTACGAGACTCACTACCTCCTACTATCGATATCACATATCGATCAAGAAAAATAGATAGAGGTGATAGTCTACGGATTAATGCTACCCATATATTAATCCTATGACTATGAACATTTATAGTACATGTACTAAATAAGTTTGTCACTTATATTATCAACTCTTGATGATAAACTTATTTAACATTGTACTAAGGGTAAATATTCAAATAAACAAACACTTTGATCCAAATGAATATTTTATTGCCATGGGGATTAATATACGATGTCTATATATATGAATGGCCACTACACTAACAACTTATTCATTTACACATATCACATATCTATACTCACTCTTGCCATTATATTTAGCATTCACACAACAAACATAATCAAGCAAGTATAGTTTCAAAAGAAGTACTATAAGTAAGCATTGAATTAACAATTACTTACCCACACACTTCAACTCCTTCTCAAGCTAAATCCTCCTACTGAGCAGGGCCTTCTTCTCCTCTTCCAACTCCTATACATCCATATATACCAATATTTAAGAAACAACCATTTAAAAACACAAGCACACTAAAATGGCTCAACATTCAAATAGACCTCAACACACACACACTAATCCAAAAACCCCCAAATTAATACCACAACTAAGGTTATAGGTCTAATTTAAATTGCAACTAAAATCACTTCATTTGGGAATGCATAAAATTACTTATGGATTTTACAACCCATTTAACTTAAAATAAGGTACTTAGTGAGAACTTAAATGTTTAGCCTAAAATGATAAGTTTAACAGCAAAATATGGCCAACTTTTCAACATAAGAAATCTCGAGGACTCTCTGATGTTTCCAAAGCACTAAGGCTTGCTCAAATTAGAGGTGTATAGCTTTAGATATGGTCAAATTACAAAAGGTGAAAATTCAGCGAAAATAGAACACGAATTTCAACTATTCCATTCACTTCCAACCCACACAAAAACTTAATGAAAACACAAAGTCACTTACCAAGAAGTGTTCTAGCACTAAGGAGGTTGTTAATCGCAGCTTGAATTCTCCTCTTTCCAACCAAAGCAACTCTCTCTCTCTCTCTCTCTCTCTCTCAAACATTTGCTTTTTGATATAAAAATGGTGTAACTACCTTTTCTCACTCACTCACCCCTATATACATACATACATACCCACATACATGCATGCTCATGTAAGAAGGAAGAAAATGAAGCCAAAGAGTGTGATATTTATAACCAAATATCCACTTTGGTCCTTAATAAAACACTCTTCTTTCCAACTAGCCCTTAAACTTATATTTGCTACAATTAAGCCTTTTCACTCTAGTCCTTTCTACCATTCCAACTCAATCTTAACTTAATTAAAACCCACTATCTAACAAGCATAAAATACATCACATACGTTATATTTATGGTGGGTGTTACATTTCTCCCCCCTTAATAAAATTTCATCCTCAAAATTAAACAACTCACCATCTTCCAAAAACAAGTCAGGATATTTCTGCTTCATCTGTTCTTCCACTTCCCAAGTTGCCTCTTTAGGAGAATGATGACTCCACTTTACTTTCACTATCGAAATTTTTTTGGTTCTTAGTTGCTTCACTTTTCGATCCAATATCTCAACTGGTTCTTCTACATATATCAACTTCTCAGAGATTTCAATCTCAGGCTCTCGTATAATATGGCTCGGATCTGATCGGTATCGTCGTAGGATCAAAACATAAAACACATCATGAATATAAGACAATTCTCTTGGAAGAGCTAATCTATAAGCTAGCGGTCCAATCCTCACAAGGATTTTATAAGGTCCAACATATCTTGGACTCAGTTTCCCTTGCTTGCCAAACCGTAAAATTCCCTTTCATGGCGATACTTTCAAGAAAACATTCTATCTGACATTGTACTCCATCTCTCGGCGATGCTTATCTGCATAACTCTTTTGGCGGTCTTGAGCTGCTTTTAAACACTTCTTGACTACTTGAACTTTCTCTAGAGTTTCTTGTATCAAATCCGGCCCTTCAATTTGCCTCAAGCCTTATACATACCAACAAATAGGACTTCTATACTTCCTCCCATAAAGAGCTTCATACGGTGCCATACCAATACTAGAATAGAAACTGTTGTTGTAAGCAAATTCTAGAAGTGATAAGTGATCATCCCAATTACCTTTGAACTCCATAGCATAAGATCTCATCATATCCTCTAGAGTCTGAATCGTCCTCTCTAATTGGCCATCTATTTGAGGATGAAATGCAGTACTAAAATGTAATTTAGTACCTAAAGCTCCTTGTATACTTCCCCAAAAGTGTGATGTGAACCGTGGATCTCGATCCGATACGATAGACAGTGGTACTCCATGTAACCTTACAATCTCAGAAACCTACATAGATGCTAGCTTATCCAAAGAATCCGTCTGTTGGATTGGCAAAAAGTGTGCTGATTTGGTAAGTCTATCAACTATCACCCACACCGCATCATGCTTCCGAAATATCCGTGGCAGTCCAACCACAAAATCCATTGTTACTCTCTCCTATTTCCATTCTGGAATCTTTAATGATTGTAATTTCCCTGCTGGTGCTTGATGCTCAGCTTTTACCTGTTGACATGTCAAGTATTTTGCCACATATTCTGCCACATCTTTCTTTATTGTTGGCCACCAGTAATAAAGCTTCAAATCCCGATACATTTTTTTACTTCTGGGATGCATGGCATACGGAGCAGTGTGTGCTTCAATCATGATTTGCTCTCTCAATTTTCCTCCTTCAGGAACACATATTCAGTTGCCAATTACTAATGTGCCATCTTCTCTAATTGCAAACTGTGTATTAGCTCCCATTCCCACTTTGTCTCTCGTTTTCTTCAAGTAGATATCTTCCATTTGAGCTTCTCTAATTTGGTCCACCATTGATGTCTTAATTTGCAACATTGCTAACAAATGATCTTCCTCCACATCCAGGTTAAGATTCAATGCTTGCATCACTACAAGATTTTCTTTCTCATAAAAAATGATTTTCGCTGCAATTTCCACCATTTTACGGCTTAAAGCATCAGCTACTACATTTACTTTGCCCGGATGGTACTCAATAGTGCATTCATGATCTTTCAACAACTCCATCCATCTTCATTGCCTCAAATTTAACTCTTTCTGTGTGGAGATATACTTCAAACTTTTGTGATCGATGAAAATTGAAAAGGTCTCTCCATACAAATAATGCCTCCAAATCTTCAAAGCATGTACTATAGCTGCCAACTCCAAATCGTGAGTAGGGTAATTAGCTTCATGGGTTCATAATTGCCTTGAAGCATAGGCAATCACCTTCCCATTTTGCATAAGAACACACCTTAACCCTTGGCCTGAAGCATCCGTATACACAATAAATCCCCCATTTCCGGTTGGTAATGAAAGTATTGGTGTAGTGGTCAAAGCTTCTTTCAACTTTTCAAAACTCCTTTGACATGTTTCGGTCCACCGGAATTGATTCTTCTTAAATAAATTCATCAATGGCCTTGCAATAATAGAAAAATCTTGTACAAATCTGTGGTAGTATCCAGCTAAACCTAGAAAACATCAAATTTCAATCACATTTTTTGGGTGCCTCCCACTCCATAATTGCTTTAATCTTCAAGGGATCGGGTTTCACTCCTTCTTTCGAGATAATGTGCCCAAGAAATGAAATCTCTTCCATTCAAAATTCATATTTACTGAATTTGGTATACAACTGTTGCTCTCTCAAGATTTGCAAAACTGTTTGGAGATGTTGTTCATGCATTTCTTTACTGGAAGAATAAATGAGAATGTTGTCGATGAAGACAATCATAAACTGATCTAAATATTGTTGAAATGTCTTGTTCATCAATGACATAAATGCTGGCGGTGCATTCGTCAAACTAAATGGCATCACCAAGAACTCATAATGCTCGTATCTAGTCCTGAATGCAGTATTGGGAATGGAAAAATCAGCCACCTGTAACCAATAGCCCAATCTCAAATCTATCTTTGAAAACACTATGGAATCCTTCAACTGATCAAGCAAATCATCGATCTTTGGCAATGGATACTTGTTCTTCACGGTGATCCTATTCAATTATCGGTAGTCTATGCACAATCTCATAGTACCATCTTTTTTTTTTCACAAATAAAACCAGAGCTTCCCATAGTGAGACGCTTGGTCGGATAAAACCTTTTTCTAATAACTCATCTAGTTGCTTTTTCAACTCTTTCAACTCCGTTGGTGCCATTCTGTAAGGAGCAATGGATATAGGTGTCGTTCCTGGAACTGTCTCAATCTCAAAATCAACTTCTCTATACAAAGGTAATCCCGACAACTCATCTAAAAACACATACAAAAATTCTCTGACCACATGTACCTCTCCTACTCCCAAACTAACTTTAGTTGTGTCCATAACACTCGCTAAGTAAGCTTCACATCCCTCTCTAATCAAATAAAATGCCGTCAATGCTAAAATTAAACAAGTAGGCACAACTTTTCTTTCACCCACCAAAACTATTCTTTTCCCTTCTAAATCTATCATCACTTCCTTAGTATAACAATCCACAATGGCATGGTTCTTAGCTAACCAATCCATGCCCAAAATGACATTAAACTCATCTAGTTTAATCACTACTAAATCCGCATGTAATGTCTCACCACCCACTAGTATAGGACAAGCCCTCATAATTGAATTCACCACTATAATACCTCCAGCTAGCATAGAAACACACAAACTATGTTCTAAGGGTTCAATGTTTCCATTCACTCTCAAAGTAAACTCACTAGACACAAAAGAACAAGTTGATCCTGGATCTATCAATACAAATGCATTGTGGTCAAGGATAGAAAAGATACCAGTGACCACATCTGGAGTTGCAAGAGCTTCTTGCCTAGAAATAGCATAAACTCTTATTTGGCCTTGTAATGGACCAGTAGATCCTACTTGACTTGAACTACCAACTCCACTTCCTCTACTACCTCGGCCTCTTCCTATACTAGCAGTGGATATATTCTCTCCTGCACTGCTTTGAACAGTCATTTGGGAGCCTTCCTCACTTCTCTTTGCTGGGCAATCTCTAATGAAATGGCCATACTGACCACAGTTGAAACATGCACCCGGTTTTAAATTCCAGCATTCACCCGAATGGTGTCTTCTACGTATGTTACATAGTGGAATAGATGAGCTACTCATGGATCTACCTTGCCCCCTTTCGGCCCTCAAATCTTCCCAATCCTCGGCCAAATGATCCTCCCCTTGACTGATTGGATCGACTTATACCCCTTCCTCTAAAATTACCCCGTTGGAAACTAGAGCCTCTGAAAGATGAGCTTCTACTAGTTCGGGTTGGAGCAGAAAATGAACCGGTGATCTTTTTCTTTTTGGCCTCCATTTCATTCCTTTCAATCATCAACTCCTCAGCTCTTAAGGCAGTCTCCAATAATTCTCTATAAGTCAGAGGTTTAATGGCCATCTTTTCCCAGATCTCCAAACTCAAACCCCTTTTAAACTTATTTCTTTTCAACTCCTCGGTGGTAATTTCTTCTGGAGCATACTTACACAACCGCTCAAATTGGATTTCATATTCAGCAACAAAGAGCTCATTTTATTTCAACTCAATAAATTCTATCTTCTTCCGATCCCGATACACCACCGACATATATTTCTCCGCAAACACTCTCAAAAGTTCTTCCCAAGTCAGCATTATAGGCACATTCTTGCTACCCAGTACCGTCTCCCACCAATGTAGAGCATCTTATTCAAAGAGGGAAGAAGCATAACTCACTTTCTTCTCAGTAGTGCAATCAAATCTATCAAGAATTCTCTCGGTGTCTCTAAGCCATTCCTCCGCAACTGCAGGGTCAGTAGTACCCACAAAGGCTTTTGCACATTGCTTCCTAATTTTCTCATAATTCTTATCCACCACATTCCCTACCGGTACTGGCGGTTGACCCATGTTTTACATCATTTGCATAAATTCCTACATAAAAGGATATACAGCAGGTGGAGCTTGAGGTTGAGGTTGAGCTTGTTCAGGACCAGGGCCATGAACTGACTCAGAAGAACCTTCAGGACCAACTGGAAGTGCTTGATGTTCATCCATCTTGAGATATGCAACGCACATCAACTATATGCTTTCTAAAACTTATGCATGATATGTTATGAATGCAACAAGTTTCATGTCCCAAGGGAACCTAATTCCCTCTCTGATACTACTTAATGTAACACCCTCCAGGTGCTACATACATGTGTCCAGAACATATAAATAAAATATGAATGATGAAATTTTCCATAATTAAAAAGATACTTTATATTTATATATCAAAATATTAGTTGTACAAAGTATCAATATTTACATATATACATAAAGGCAATACTTATGCCATTATAAAAACTACATGCCAAATGTAAATATGCTCTGATGGATGGATGGTGAAGTTGTCATCAAGCACACGGTTGTCCAACCTAAGCTTGCCTCAACTAAGCTTTAAGCTTTAGTAAAAACAAGCCTCAAGTAAGCTAGCTACCACCTGAAAACCATAATTTGCAAAGGAATGAGCTTGCTACTCAAGTAAGTAATTATTAAGTCAAGATCACCAATAGTTCTTCTCTAGAACTATAAAGGGAAAGTCAGAAAATTAATTCAGAATATTCAACACGGCCAGATATACGGCCGTGTTCATACCCGTGTTCCCCAACTACACAGTACATGTATTTATACACGCCCATGTGTAATTAAAATTCTGCCGAGACACGCCCGTGTATAAATACACGGTCTAAGACACACTCGTGTCTATGCCCATATATATAGCAGTGAAAATAATTAAATGCATACATATGAACATGGCCACGGGACACGCCCGTGTATATACTTGTGTTAGATACTGCCAATCTTTGTTCAATTATACACAGCCATGTCCTTAACCAGGACAACCCGTGTATTTCAACACGCCCGTGTCTCTGCCCCTGTTGCTCATCTGTAACACAATTCAGCATTCAATCAAGCAATACAACATTTCATTCACCATACAATAACCTGAACAACAATTACACAAAGGCTTACATAGATAAAGGGGTTTATAACTCACTAATTACACCCCATCAAGCATCAAATTCACATTTATCATAATGTAAACATCCCTAATGCGTGAATGTATGCTCATGATTCTCACTTTCCTTTTCTTTTCCTTTCTATCTATCCGTGGCCCATTCTTGAGATGTTTTTCAATCTCCCAAATTTTATTGAGATGTTTTTCAATCTCCCAACTTTTATATATATAATTATATGCATATTAGAATGGCCACATCTGAGCTCAGATCGTGGAGCTTAATCTCCACCCATATTTCTTTCTCTCTCAATGCAATATGCATGATGTTTCAACATCTTCACAACACACTTACACCACCACAAGTGGTTTACATATCTCAACATTTAACCAATAGACTTATTCATTTACACATATCACATATCTATACTCACTCTTGCCATTATATTTAGCATTCACACAACAAACATAATCAAGTAAGTATAGTTTCAAAAAAAGTACTATAAGTAAGCATTGAATTAATAATTACTTACCCGCACACTTCAACTCCTTCTCAAGCTAAACCCTTATACTAAGCAGGGCCTTCTTCTCCTCTTCCAACTCCTATACATCCACATATACCAATATTTAACAAACAACCATTCAAAAACACAAGCACACTAAAATGGCTCAACATTCAAATATACGTCAACATACACACACTAATCCAAAAACCCCCAAATTAATACCACAACTAAGGTTATAGATATACTTTAAATTCCAACTAAAATCACTCCATTTGGGCATGCATAAAATTACTTATGGATTTTACAACCCATTTAACTCAAAATAGGGTACTTAGTGAGCACTGAAATGTTTGGCCTAAAATGATATGTTTAACAGCAAAATTTGGCCAAGTTTCAAACATAAGAAATCTAGAGGACTCTCTGAGGTTTCCAAAACACTAAGGATTGCTCAAATCAGAGGTGTATAGCTTTAGATATGGCCAAATTATAGAAGGTGAAAATTTAGCCAAAACAGAACATGAATTTCAATTATTCCATTCACTTCCAACCCACACAAAAACTCAATTAAAACACAAATCACTTACCAAGAAGTGTTCTAGCACTAAGGAGGTTGTTAATCACAACTTGAATTCTCCTATTTCCAACCAAAGCAACTCTCTCTCTCTCTCTCTCTCTCTCTCAAACCCTTGCTTTTTGATATAAAAATGGTGTAACTACCTTTTCTCACTCACTCACCCCTATATGCATACATACACACCCACATACATGTATGCTCACGTAAGAAGGAAGAAAATGAAGTCAAAGAGTGTGATATTTATAACCAAATGTCCACTTTGGTCCTTAATGAAGCACTCTTCTTTCCAACTAGCCCTTGAACTTATATTTGCTACAATTAAGCCTTTTCACTCTAGTCCTTTCTACCATTCCAACTCAATCTTAACTTAATTAAAACCCACTATCTAACAAGAATAAAATATATCACATACGTTATATTTAGGGTGGGTATTACAAATCAAATAGTAGATAGGTTCTGAAAAAATGTAGAAAAAATATTTTGAGGAGTTAAGTCAGTTGTTAGAAGTGAATGTAGATCATTCAATTAAGTAATGATATGATTATCATTCATAAAAAAAGTAAATTTTTGCCCCAAGTTATTGTGCTTGCATCACGTTTAGAATTGAACGGTTTACTTTTACAAAGTTGAATCTGTCCATTAAGAAATTTTTTTTTTTCCAATTTTTTACTTTTTACTTAGGAAAGGTGTTTTACTACTCAAAAATTAAGTTCATAATTTTTTAATATAATAAAAAAATTTACTTTTGACTATTTAACTTTTTGATGTTAGGTTTAGAAGTTGACATCAGTTGTTTATCAACTTATGTTCAATTTCCTTATGTGAAATAAGTAGGTAAACTATGGAGGTTATTACATTCAGGTGTTGAGGTCACACTGTTGAGGCAACTAGCCTTATTTTGACTCTTCAATTTGGTATATATTTTATAATTTCATAATGTTATAAACATTTAAAAACTATGTTCTTAATTTAATAAGATATTTGTCATAATGTTTTAAATCCTTAAAAATTATGGAGAAATTATCTCTTTTTCATTCACCGGGCTCGAACTCTAAAATGTCGGAATTCTTATGATTACAACATGCCAAGAGTATGAGAAAAAAAAAAAAAAAAGACAAAAGGGTCAAATTGGACCATCAACTATGCCTTGAAGTCAATATCTTTTTTTTTTTTTCATAATTGGAAATTTTTCTTTAAAAAATAGATCAAATTGGATCTTATCTTAAATTTTTTTTACAAATAAGTATTATAAGTCAAATTAATGTTTAATTTTAATGGTTAACTAATGAAAAATTATTTATACCAAAAAATAAATTGATAAATTTTTTAAATAAATAAAAATATATATATAAGTTTTTAAAAATTTTTAAGCCTGCATACTAAAATTTTTATTTTTGAAAATTTTAACTTTACTAAATAATTGTTGAAAATTTACTTACAATTTTTTATAAACCTAAAATTTTTTTAAAACTCCATAATTAAGTGATATACATTACAAAAAAAGAAAATTCATCAATTTTAATTGTTAATTTAAATAAGTTTTTCTTTGTCAACCACTAAAATTAAATTGATGAATAAAATTTTATTACTCAACTATTATAATTAAATTTATGAATAAAATTGATTAATTTTTCATATGTACATCACTTGATTCTAAATTATTAAAAATTTTTAAGTCTAAAAAAATTTAAAAAAAATATTAAAAATTCAAAAAAAAAAAAAAAACCAATAGAATTTTGAAATTTTTTTTTAAAGATTATTATATAGGTTTAAACTTTTTTAAAACTTTATAATTAGGTGATATATATATATATTTTTAAAAAATATCAACTTTATGTATTATTCTAAATAATTTTTCATTAATTAAAAATTAAAATTTGTTTGATTTATGGAACTTAATTGTAAAAGTTTTTTAAGATAAGGTACAATATAATCTAATTTTAAAAGAAAAAGTTCCTATTATGAAAAATAAAAAGTTCCAATGTTGATTTGGGGCATAGTTTAGGGTCCAATTTGACCATTTGAAGAAGAAAAAAGAAATGTTCTTAACTTCTTGAATATTCATTCTTTAGGAATTTTTCTGAAGTGGGGCTAGCTCTTCTTTTTTTTTTTTCGAACTTCTCTTTAGTGATGTTGACAATTTTGACAGACATTTTGTTTAAACTATGTATGGAAAGTAAAAGATATGGCATAATTGGAGATCGATCAATGAGTCAAAAACTGAAATTATTACATTCATGAACTTAATTTCTTTATTGAACTTTGTCCCCATCTTGAGATGAAGAAAAAATATGTAATGAAAAAAATAAAACTTATAAAAGAGCTAGTCATCAGGACTTATATATAGCAATCTTTTGTATAATGAAGTCTGATTTAGCTCATATGTTTATAAATAAACTTGTGTCCCTGTATCATATGTTCCCCCAGCTTTCCAGTCTTGTGGTATGTTGTTTACAGGAACAACCCAAGTCTCATCTCCATCCTCACCACTGAACAACATCCTCAGTGACAATGGTCCACTTGGGACAGATGCAGTTGTCCAGACTGCTCCATAACTCCGATCCAAGAGCTTGCATACGAAATTTTGAGTCTGCACACATGATAAATAGCTATTTTTGTCAACAAGAATTGTGGTGATCTGAATAACATTTAGTCATATCAAAATCTGTTGGTAAAAATGGTCACGAGGTGTGATTGTTGCATTCAGATAATTAACTTGCATTTTAATTAAACGACCATTCAGATATTAACTTGCATATTGCCTGTGATTAAGTATTCGTATGGTAGTCCTAAAGGTAAACATTTTAAAACATTTCTACTTCTATATATATATATATATATATATTATTACCTCACATAGCTGTACAGCCGTAATGTCTCTCTTTCCTTGTTGGTACCATAACACAACAGCCAAGTAATAAGGGTAGTTACTGCTCTCATCAATTTTGATTGTTATATTTTTGTTTGGATAGCTGCATGAAAGACTGCATGCATGGAGAGGCGAAAATTGGATTAATGCACTGTATTTAATAAGTCTTCATTTTCTCGGAACATAATATGAGAAAACAAAGACATAATCATCGTCGGTGTTAAAGTGAAACAATATCAAGGCACGGAAATTTCTGTATTTATGTTTCAGCCTCAAATCTCACCGCCTATATTCAATGTCAATTACTCCAAGCGATAATAAAGAAGCAGCTGCATCTTTTGTTTGAGCCATCCGACCAAAGGCCTGTCTGCTGAGAATAAAGTCGGTGTCATGACTGGAGCCGCTGTCAGTTATAACAACAGTTACTCCATTGTCTGTGCAATAGTTACTGTTGGTGCATCTCACCTGGTAAGTAGAAAGAGTAATAACAGTGTTTTAGATATGTAAATTAAACCAATAACATCGGTCAGGCAGGCCCTTCTGTACAAAACACAAGGCCTTAATTGACATACCTGATAGC
Organism: Macaranga tanarius; assembly: GCA_949673435.1. NCBI lineage: Eukaryota > Viridiplantae > Streptophyta > Magnoliopsida > Malpighiales > Euphorbiaceae > Macaranga > Macaranga tanarius. The sequence continues at coordinate 2,959 of CATIWO010029039.1, read as the reverse complement.
AAGCACCACATCCAACACCGTTACGGTATAGATTAGATGCAGCTGATACATCCCCACCATTAACTGTTGCACCAAATGAACCAAATCCACACGCACCAGCTGCAGTTCAAACAAGAATGTTATCGACACAATGCATTGGTGCTATTAGGTTCACTATCATTCTATCTTCTTGCTTTACTATGTTTTTCACTTTGTTCATTAAATTAAAGCTTCTTAATTAGAACAACCATTAGATCAATAGACCAGCAGTTGAGCGCCTGCCTCGCATATATCTCTGCTTTCTATAGTTTCTAATACAAAGAAAGATCAGGATTCTTACAGTCTGTTCCTTGTTCATCAGAATCCGGGTAGTGGGCAGCTCGAGACTGAATGAAACAATCGCTACATGTTGCAGCCTCAGCCAGTGTCTGCATGAAGAAAAAAGTTGCTAACAGGAACAGACGAGACCAAAGAGAGGGAGCCATTATATGATGCAAATAGAGCTAAGCTTATCAAATGAAAGAAGATGGGATGGTAGTGCATCCAGTGAATGAGGCCTGCGCTATTTATAGAAAATTAAAGGCTAAAGTGCCAACACACCCCCTGAACTATCATTCAAGGTGCAATTGACCACAACATTAACTTGTTGGACTATTTAACCCATAAAAATTCAAAATTTGACAATTAACCCCAAATCTAAGAGAGTGAGTAACACACACATACTAGAGCACGTGAGAGACATTAAATCAATTTTTCTCTTGCTCCCTAAAATTAAATTTCTTTTTAATTTAAGAAAATTACCTAAACACCTCCACCACCTACAACATCTAACATGACCATTATCTCCACCGTCCAATACCAATACCACCGTCGTTAGCCCTACTCAACAGCACCACCATATGCACCACCATCATTCAACACCACCATTGCCAAAATTAATTTTGCCGCCATCAATAATAACCCATCACCATTTTCTTTATCTTTTTCCATTCTTTTCTTTTTTTTCTTTCTCTGTCCTATTTTCTTTTACATTTTATCCATCAATGTCATATTCTTTTCTCTAATTATAAAACCTAAGATAAACCCATTAAAATTCATGATCATAGAAACAAAACACAAATTCCACTATCACCAGCACTAAGCCCTCCTTTTTTCCTCTGTGAATTGAAGAAGAAAAGCATGACCCTTCATAGTTTCACTCTCCACCTACTTTTACCTGTCGTGGCATTACTTTAAAAGTTCCATTATAAACTGTAAAATCCTTCCATCTCTATAATTGCTTTAGGAATAGCACAAAGAAGTCTGCAATCCACACATTTGATGATCAAATGTTTCTTGAGGCTTCGAGAGAGAACTTGCTTCAGAAAAAATCTTCATAGCACAACATCTGTAACTGAGGTCTTCAGGTTTGACCATTAGGCAACACCTTTTGTCCATCTCTATTTCTACAACAAGTAGGATGATTCTCTACAAGAGATACATGATTCATTAAACTTGGATTCATCAAACATAAGTCACCCACAACTTGACCAATAGACTATGAGAATGTTGAGCAACAAACACTGCATAGCTCAAAGGGGAGCCAAATGGTCCATCGGGAGGTGCAGTAGCAACATGGGTTAGTTTATTTTCTATTTTTAATTAAAATCAAACTTTGTCTCATCATAGTCAATATCCAACTGAAATTCCTCATCGCCCATAGAATTCCCGTTATTGATGCCGATCTTGTCTCTCATGTATACCCTTTTTCTTCTCTTTCTTTTCTTTTTGTTGCTATTGCAAAAAGTTTTCAATATTTTAGTGTTTGACTTTGCCATTTCAATTGCAAATTAAAGATGTAAAATTTGCAAGTTCAGCTTGAAAAATTGCATTTCTTTCTTTATAGTGTCCAGTAATATTATTTGCATGATGTTTTAAAGAAAGATACATGTGGGTATAAGAAGGTGGTTACAGTTGCTGTATTTATTGGATTGTGATGGTTATGTGAGAAGCGGTAGCAATGGTGGTTGCTGCAAGAGGTAGCACTAGCGATGGTTGGGGCTAATTGTCTAAAATTGAAAAGATTCAGGGGTAAATAGCCTAAAAGGTTAATTTTGGGGTCAGTTGCACCTTGAATGATAGTTCAGCGGGTGAATTGCCACTTTAGCCGAAAATTAAAGTTTCCACCTTATGTTAATTCGGCAAGCCTTGCCAAGTTTGACATTTCTGACAAATATTGGTTTATCTGATTGGTCAGTGGAGTACTCCTGCCATGATTGTTTCCGACCTACCTTCCTAGGCTTGAAATTACTTGTTTTAGAAAAATGTGAAGAACTATGACATTTCAAATTCTATTCTATTTCCCCTTAAAAAATTATATTCTATTGCACTTTTTCCTGCCTTGTTGAAGTCTTTGGGCATGGTAGTGGATAGGGCTGAGCGTGGGTCGCGGAGAATCCGAAATGTTCTAAAAAATTGAGCCAAAAATCTCTAGAACTGAAAATATTCGTTGACCGTTTGACTTTTTCCGAACCGAATTGTCCCGAAAATTTTTATTGGGGCGGGTCTGGAGATAATGAGTTCTCCGAACCGAGAACCGAACTGAACCAAAACGAACTGCTCCGAACCAAATAACCGAAACCAGAACCGATAATTTACTATATATATTTATATATGTGTGTGTGTTGTGTGAGTATGCATATTTCAAAAATTTTACAAATAGCTATTATCTTAATTTTTTTTATGATGTATTATAAATTATAATGTTGAATTGTTGATAATCAATTATTGATAAGTTGATGTATTATAAAATTGTACTATTATAATCATCTTATATTAAATGATATATTATAAAGTTGTATTATTATAATCATCTTATATTATAAAATTTTTTATGATGTATTATAATGTTGTACTATTATAATCATCTTATATTATATATTTAAATTATAATCATCTTGTTTTATATGTTAAAATGTAAAATTATTAAAGTATAAATATT
>CATIWO010029002.1:0-11024 GCA_949673435.1 Macaranga tanarius | reverse complement strand
ATATATATATATATACACATACATGCATGCATACATACATACATTATTTTACTAACAATAATTTTTGATAATTTTTTTATTACTTATTGTTAATATTTTGGAATTCATTATATGCAATATTTATATTTCAAACTCTACTTTCATTAAAAAAAATTGCAATTATATCTACTTTTTATTTCTCAAATATATTTTTCATAATATTTTAGTATTTTTATAGATACATGTATAATTAGTTACAATTTATTCATTTTATGTATTTACAATTGGTCACAATTGGTCATATATTTTTATTCATGTACTGTGAATGTGTAAAGTCTAAATATTTTATTTTATAGTCATAATTGGTCATACGCATTCACAATTTTATTCATGTATGTGTGTGTGTGTGTGTATATATATATATATATATATATTTTTTTTTTTTTTTCTAATTTCGATCTAATTTTAAGTTATAAAAATTTATGAAGAAAAAAAAATTATTTCTAAATTTTATCAAAAGAAAAAAATTGGATCATCAAAAATATTTTGTTTCAAAAAAGAAAAAATTTTAAAATTTTAAAATTAAAAAAAAAATATTATTTGTAGTTAACGAAGTATATGAGTGATGTTAGAGTCTAAGAGTAAGTGAATTTTTAAATTATTTAAATTTTGGATTAAATTGAAAAATTAAATGTCTCGAGGATTAAAAAATTTATGTGTAAAATTTAAAGGACTTAAAATATAGTGAAAGTACCAATTTGAAACATAAATAAAAGTTAAGTAACTGAAAAGATAAAAATTAAAATTAAGGAACCAATTTGAAACGAAGGTGAAAGTTAAGTGACCATTGGAGTAATTTACCCAAACATATCATACAGTATTATAGTCTCAATTTAGTAACATAAGCATGTATGTTTTACAGCTATGCAAACTATGAACTTTTCTGATATTAAGTGTGACATTCCTGAATTAAAGGGTGATAATTATAAGGTATGGAAGGAGAAATTCTTCTTCATTTAGGCTGCATGGACATTGACTACGCTATCTGTAAGGATGAACCACTTGCTATTAGGGAAACCAGTCAAAAGGATGATATTGATAAATATGAGAAATGGGAGCAACCTAATCCTCTCTATATCATGTTTATCAAAACAAAAATCTCAACTGATATTCGTGGTTTATTGGAGCAGTATGACAATGTGTAAGTTTTGATGAAGGCTATTGATGAGCAATTTGCCTCATCAGACAAAAATTTAACAAGTGCCTTAATAATAAAATTTTCATCCATGAAGCTCACTAGAATTCATGGTGTGCATAAGCACATATCATGAAAATGAGGATATAGTGGCCCAATTGAAAACTCTTGAGGTTGAGATGTATGAAACCTATATAGTGCACTAACATCCTAAATACTCTCCCACAATAATATGGACTTTTTAAGATATCTTACAACACACATTAGGATAAGTGGTCTATCAATGAGTTAATGATCATGTGTGTCTAGGAAGAAGAAAGGCTTGTTGTGGAGGTAAGAGAAAGTGTGCATCTGATAACTCAAGTGAAGAACAAGGAAAAAGCCAAGAATAAAGAAAAAGCTAAACTACCTTCATAGGCTAATATTAAAAAGGAATCCAGGTGTTTTTTCTGTAAAAAGAAAGGGCACATAAGGAAGGATTGTCCTAAATATCAAAATTGACTTAAAAAGAAAGGTACTTAACTTTTATTTGTTTGTTATGAATCCAATATTATTGATATTAATCATGACACATGGTGGATTGATTTTGGTGCTACGATCCATATTACTATTTCTTTATAGGGATTACAAAACCTATAGAAGCGAGTATAAAGTGAACAAAGCATCATCTCTAAAAACAAGATGCGTTCACATGTGGAGGCTATAGAAATGTGAAAATTAATTCTAAGTAGTGGCTTTATTTTATATTTCAAAAGAATCTCTTATGCTCCTAGTTTTTCTAGAAATTTAATTTTAGTTACTCGACTTATAAATGAAGGATATTCCTTTAATCTTTCAAATTCATCCTTAAATTTATCCTATAAATAAGATATTATAGAAAATTGTATTATTTTTATAGTCTTATTTATCTCAATTTTGAAAATGATGCCTATAATACTAGTATGCACGTTCATGAGAATATCAGTGCTAAACGATGTGTTAGGAATGAGAACTCTTATATCTTGTGCAACCAAAAATGTGTATGTATTGAGAGAATTAAGAGATTGGTAATAGATATAGTACTTAATACTTTAGATTTTACTAATTCTGACACTTGTGCTAACTGCATTAAAGGAAAGTAGAGCAACATGTCAAAGAAAGGTGCTAAGACCAATTCAGACATAGTAGAGATCATATAAATAGATATTTGTAGTCTAGACATGGATGCGTATGGTCAAAAGTATTTCATTACTTTCATTAATGATTACTCACGATATATGTATGTCTACTTGATTAATAATAAAAATAAAGTTTTATATGTATTTAAGGTGTTTAAAATAGAAGTAGAGAAATAATATGGTAAGCAAATAAAGATAGTGAGGTCTAATAGAGGTGGTGAATACTATAATAGATACACTGAAGATGGATAAGCACCTAGTCCATTTTCTAAGTTTCTTTAAAAGTATGGGATTATTACCTAATACACTATGTCTGGTTCTCCATATCAGAATAGTGTAGCAGAATGAAGGAACTAAACATTATTAGATATAGTGTGGAGTATGCTTAGCAGCTCCAAATTTCCTAAGTCCTTGTGGACTAAAGCTATTAATATGGTAGTGTATATATTAAACTGAGTTCTAGTAAAAAAATAACATTCAAGTTATGGAAAGGTTGAAAACTGAGTTTGCAACATATATGTGTTTGTAGATGCCCGTCTAAAGTGAGAATTTATAATCCACAAGAAAAGAAGTTAGACCTAAGGACCATAAGTGGGTATTTCGTTGGTTATGTCAAATAATCTAAGGGATATATATTTTACTTTCAATCACATATTATTAAGTTTGTAGAATGAAGAAATGAAAAATTTCTTGATAATGACTTGATTAGTGGGAGTAATCAATTCTATAACATTGTTCTTGAGAAAGATTATAAAGATGCTCAACCTTCCACTTCTTGTGATAGCTCATTGTTGTACACAACAGCCTACAATTTAAATTTGTGATAAAGAATAATAAGTCATTCAAGTTCCACTAATTATTAATCAAGAAGTAATGGATCCAGCTGAATAACAGATACAATAACTTGTTGAATAGCCTATTGAGCAATATACTCCTCAAGAGGATGTGGAACCAACATTAAGGGGATCTACTAGGGTACAATGATCAGCAATTTCTAGTGCTATGTTGTGTATCTAAAAGAGTTTGACTACAATATTGGAGCTGAAAATGATCGTAAAATATTTTCACAAGCCATGAGTTATAAGGAATCTAACTTGTGCTATGATGCCATGACAGATGAGATGAATGATACACTACAATTAGCATAGTAGTTTTAGGATGCTTCATACATATTTAGGTTGCATTTAGTTCATATTTTAGTTTAGTTTTCATGAATTTTATCCATAATCACAAATGCTTTTGATCTTTATTGTTCTTGGTGAATTTATATAAATTTGAATGACTTATAGATGTTTTGAAGTTTTTTGAAGCTTATGGAAGTTGTATGTACATATTAAAGTGACTCAAAGTCAAAGGAATAAAGGAAGCAAGCTTTGGTCTGTTTGTGGACTGTCACTACTCGGCACCAGTTTCATTACTCAGCATAGAAGTATTCTATCACAACTCAACATGCCTTCTCTACCCATTCAGGAGTCATGACAGGGAGGGACTATCATGAGTCGGCACCAACATTCACTACTCGATACGGTGTGAAGAGTCACGACTCTTCAGACCATGTTGCACTCTTTTAGCCGTAACTTCCTCTACAAAACTCAAATTTAAGTAATTCAAGTGGCTATAGAAAGCTATTGCAGAGGGCTATAACTTTTATGAAGATACTAGGACCTAATTCACTAATCTGGATTACTAAAAATGCCCTTGAAGTGACTATTAATGTTGAAGCAATGTGATCCTTCACTAAGAATTATAGCTTTTTTTTCGTCGTTACTTGTGCCCCTTGGTTATCAACTTCACAACATATAAGTACTTTATTTTCTCTCTGCAATATATAAATAAACATAATTACAAATTAGAGAGAGATAGATATTATAAAAGTTATTGATATTCAATGAAGATCAAGAGAACATTTGCATTGTAGACATTTTCATTCATCAAGTTATTATCAAAAGAGATTATTGGAGACTCTAAATTAATTTCTAAGTGCTTCTAACTCTTCCTTTCTATAATTCTTTTAGTGCTTGAATATTATTTTATGGTGTTTATATTTTTATTTATGATGTATCTAGGCTAATTGCTTAGTAGGTTGGAATTGCAATAGACAATAGTTTCAATAAATTATATTAATTATTTTGCATTATTGAATGAATGATTTGATTTCAATTGAGTACTTAAATGTGTTGTATATGCTTGATTACCATATATGATGTTTTAGTCAAAGGTTTACAATGAGAGTTAGGATTTTTGATGGAATTACATTTGATTTCACTTAAAGGATAGGAAAGTACCTGGAGATAAAAAATCTATTTTGAGGGATCAAAGAATTGGCAAAGAATTCATGGTTTTTATTTATCTCTACAATGACACGAGAGTACTTGTAGACTCTAGATGGAAATGCCCTTATTTGACAACGAGAGTTGCTCTTAAAGATTTTAGGTCACATTCTCCAATTATTGCATTCGTAGTTAATATAATTGTCTTATGTTAATAATTCATTGTTCTATTCTATATTGTAATCTCCACCTATGCTTCTTTGAATATTGCTGTTATTATATTTTTGTTTAATTACATAGTTTAGTTAATTTGTTATTTAATTAGATTTAAAATTTGATTTATTATAACTTGATTATTGGTAAGCCTATTAATCTTAGTATTTATCCGGTTAGTACTTGATTTCCCCGTATTCCCTGTATTCGACCCCTTGCTTATCCTATATTTAGCCATAGAAGCTAGGGTATATATTCTAATCCACATCAGAATTTGGTGCCGTTGTCGGGGAAATAAATGGTTTTAAAATTAATATTAGTTTAGGATAGAGAAAAGTTGCTTTAGGATTTTAGATAGCTTAATTATTTTTAATTTTCTTATTTTGATTATTTTCTATATATTTTTATACTTTTATTTTCGTTCTTCTTGCGATTTCTATGCGACGTGCTCGTAGTTCTAGTAACATTTTATTCTTTGACCCTAAAATTAAATGTACTTTTCATCACTTGCGCAGGGAACAAAGGCAAGTTAATATGGATGAACCACAAAGAAGAACTCTAGGTGATTCTGCCTTACCAAATATTACTAAAAATTCTAAAGGAATTGTAGCTCCAACCATTGCCAACAATAATTTTAAAATCAAGCCAAGTGTCATCCAAATGGTGCAAAATAATTAGTTTGGAGGTTTTCCCGGAGAGGATCCATATGCTTACATCCTCACCTTTCTTAATGTTTGTGCAACCTTCAAGAATAACAATATTTTGGATAATGCAATAAGGCTACGGTTGTTTCCATTTTCTATGAGGGACAACTCAGATTTGGCTAGCTAGTTTACCTAGCAATTCTATCACTACATGGGATCAATTGAAGCAAGCTTTCCTTCACAAGTATTTCCCACCACACAAGACGGCAAAGCTTCGTAATGAGATTAGCACTTTCAAACAAAATAAGGAAGAGACACTTTATGCAGCTTAGGAGAGGTTCAAAGAGCTTCAAAGGTAATGTCCTCATCATGGGTTGCCTGATTGCATGATTCCTTCAATTGTCTACAATGGGCTATCCGATGATGCTAGGAGCATTGTAAATACAACCTCTAATGGTAAATGGATGAACAAGACACCAATGGAAGCTACCACTTTATTAAAAGAACTTGCATCTCAAGGCTACATGGGTGTTAAAACTACTTTGGAAAAAGGAAAAGGAATGCTTGAGTTAAATAACATAAATATATTGAATGCCAATATGGATGCTTTGACAAACCTTATAAGCAAGGTTCAAATCAACTTGGTTGAAAAAGTAAGCTCAACTTGTGAATTATGTGAAGGTCTTCATGCATATGATAAATGCAATGTGAGTTCTAGTGGGGAAGTAAACTATTTCCAAAGAGGTTTCAACTAAAGAAATGGTCCAATCTCAAACACCTATGACCCTTAATGGAGAAACCATCCCAATTTCTTATGGTCTAACCCTTCACAATTTAACCTAAACACTAAACCATAAAATCTACCCAGATTTCCTATTAAACAACAAGTTTTCAATCCTACCCAACCCAATTCCAACTTTGAAACTCTTATAAAGCAATTCATTAACCAATAAATCACCATTAATAAGCAAAATGAGGAGCAATTCAAGCAAATTAGCTCCAAGCTTGAACAACTTGCTACTCATAACTATATCCTTGAAATCCAAATTGCTCAACAAGCCTCTTATTCTAATTCTAAACCCTTGGGAGAGCTTCCTAGCCAACTAAAGTTTGCACCAAAAGAGACTTGCCAATCAATTACTTTGAGGAGTGGTAAAGAGGTTGAAAATATTGCTAGTAAGGGTAAGAAAGTGATTGATGATGATGAAGTGGTAGAGGTGGAGGCTAGTAAGGAAGATGATGATATTATTGTTACTGGTAAGGGTGATGTTGAAGGTGTTAAGAAAAGTAAAAAGGAAGATGCCATATCCAAATATGATGAACCCAAGGTAGATCTTAAAACACTACTTTTTCCCTAAAGGTTCATTAGGCATACCTTGGACAAGAAATTTAGCAAATTTCTTGATTATCTCGAAGAGATCACCATTACTATACCATTTATGGATGCTATTAGAGATATGCCAGCATGGGGCAAGTTTTTGAAGGATATCATTAACCATAAGAGAAAGCTTGAGGAGTATGGATTAGTTCTCTTATTGAAGAATCTAAGGCTATGTACTCCAAGTCTAAACCAAAGATTAAGGATCCAGGTTGTTTCACTGTTCCTTGTGTAATTGGTGGTACTCATTTTGATAAAGTTTTATGTGATATTGGTACTAGTGTTAGTCTTATGCCTTACTCCATCTATAAGAGGCTTGACTTAGGAGAGCTTAAGCCTATAAACATGTGTCTTTCCATGGCAAACAAATCTATCACTTATCCACTTGGTATTCTTGAAAATATGCCAACCAAAGTGGGTAAATTTATAGGAAAGTACTTGGAGACAAGAAATCCATTTTGAGGGATCAAAGAATTGACAAAGAACTTCATGGTTTTTATTTATCTCAACAATAACACGAGAGTGCTTGTAGACTCTAGACAGAAATGCCCTTATTTGACAACGAGAGTTGCTTTTAAGGATTTTAGGTCATATTCTCCAATTATTGCATTTGTAGTTAATATAATTGTCTTGTGTTAATAATATATTATTCTATTCTATATTGTAATCTCCACCTACGCTTTTTGAATATTATTGTTATTATATTTTTTATTAATTGCATAGTTTTGTTAATTTGTTTTTTAATTAGATTTATAATTTGATTTATTATAACTTGATTATTGGTAAGCCTATTCATCTTAGTATTTATCCGGTTAGTACTTGATTTTCCTGTATTCTCAGTGTTCGACCCCTTGCTTATCCTATATTTAGCCACAGAAGATAGGGTATACATTCTAACCCACATCAATGAATTCTATGTCAACTAATGAAGTTTGTAATCTTGTCAAGTGACCTGATGGTGTAAAATCCATTGGATGTAAATGGGTCTTCAAAACAAAAAAGGACTTATTAGGCAACATTGAAAGATATAAGGTAAGACTAGTTGCTAAAGGTTCACTCAAAGAGAGGGTATAAATTACACATATACTTTTTCTCTTATATCTAAGAAGGATTCCTCTCATATGATTATAACATTAATCGACGTGAAAATGACAATGGTGGTCTAGAGAAAGAGATTTACATAAAACAACCTGAAGGATTCTCCTCTAATGACGGTGAGCAATTGGTATGCAAGCTTAAAAAATCCATATATGGACTAAAATAGGCCTCACGTCAATGGTATTTAAAATTTTGTGATGTCATTACTTCATTTGGCTTTGAAAAAAACATTATGGATCAATGTATATATAGAAGGTTAGTGGGAGCAAAATCTATTTTCTTATCTTGTATATGGATGATATCCTTCTTGCAACTAATAATAAATGATTTCTATATGAGGTAAAATAATTACTTTGTAAGAACTTTGATATAAAGAATATAGGTGAGCCATCTTATGTTAATGGCATTAAAATTCATAGGGATAGATCTTAATTTATTTTGAGACTATCATAAGAAATCTATATTAATAAAGTTTTATAAAGGTTTTGGATGAAAGATTGTTCACCAAGTATAGCACCTATTGTGAAAGGTGACAAGTTCAATTTGAACCAATGCCCAAGGAATGATTTAGAGTAAGATCAGATGAACAACGTTTGATATACTTCTACTGTTGAAAGCCTTATATATGCTTAAGACTGCACTAGACCTGACATTGCATTTTTGCTGTGAGAATGTTGGGTAAATATCAGAGTAATCTAGGCATTAACCACTAGATAATTGCAAAAAGAAAGTGATGAGGTACCTTAAGGGTACGAAGGACTATATGCTTATGTATAAACGAACTGAAAGTCAAGAGGTTATTGGTTATTTTGATTCAGACTTTGCAGGTTATGTTGATTTAAGAAAATTATATTTTTATGCTAGTTGGAGAAGCCATATCCTAGAGAAGTGGAAAATAAATAATGGTTGCTACTTCCAAAATCGAGGCAGAGTTTATTTCATGTTTTGAGACTACTTCGCATAGTGAATGGTTGAAGAGTTTCGTGAAAGACCTTAGAATTGCAGTTTCTATATATAGGCTATTAAAAATATATTGTGACAATTCAGCTACTGTCATTATAGCTAAGAACAATAAGAGTGGTAGTCGAAGTAAACATATAGACATTAAATACTTAGCCATAGGGGAACACATTAAGGAAAAAAAAGTGGTCATTGAGCATATAAGCACTGAATTGATGATAGTTGATCCTTTGGCAAAAGGAATGCCACCAAAGACATTTAAGGATCTTATAGCTCAAATGGGATTTAGTTCTATAATGTAATTTATTGTACATGCAATTTAAAGATTTAATGAAACTCTTAATCAGTTGCAATATTTTCTCATAATTAATTTGCACATTGAAGTCATTAGAGAAAAGGTCACATTTAAGAGGACCAAGAGTAAACATTGAGTTTATTCATAAAGATAAGTTACCATATAATTAAGGTATAAAGCTTGAGAAATAATGCATTATAATACACGAAAGATACTGCTCAAATTTAGAGGAACTATCATTGTGTTTCATGTATTTATTTCCTAAAAGTTTGAATTTAATAAATTTAAATATGAAGACTAAGTGGGAGAATGTAACTGTTCACATTTCAACGGCGTCAAATTTTGAAACTAATTTATTGTCATAACAGTTTACATTAATGAATTTGAAACCTATTAATTATTGTAATAATTTTTTATTTATGGTCTCATATTTAATCTTCATCAAATCACATTATGAAGTCATTCATTTGAATTAATTGCATATGATTAACGATGTAACGGTTTTCATATTCATTACTCATTAATGCAATGGTAACTCCTTTTCTTAGAGGCTATATAAGAAATCCTCCTTATCGTTCAATACATGAACGATATAACTTACCATATATAAGAAATCCTCCCATCGTTTAAAGTGTTTGAATGTTAGAAGTTTCAAATCACAACTCTAATAAGCCACTTACATAGCACAAACAATTGCATTAATTCCCGGAGGTTAATTTCCTTTTATTTCTATATATGATTTGATTCTGTAGAATTCGGTATTTAGCAATTTTCATTTTTATTATGTTGGAAACATTATTTCTATTAATAAATACTTAATGGCTATGTGGAGGAACGCAGGATGGCGCTCCAAATAATTTAACCGCTTGGCATCGTTAAGGTACCAACATTGTTGAACTGGTCAATTCCTGAAAACATACAATGTGATTAAGTAGCATTAATTTCAACTTTTTATGTATAATAATCAAACATCATCTTATATAAATATTTCAAATATAATAAATTCATGAATGGATATAGATTTTTGCACTTCGATTATTTATATTTGTATCGTTAATAACACAATAATGTATTTTAACTTCCTCTATCAATTTATTATTTATCCAAATGAATTATATGTCCAACTAATAAAAGGAAATTATTAACTGTTTAACTAATAATTAAATTTATTATTTATGTTAAAGAAATTAAAATTTCAAAATATTTTTTAACAAGATGTACCTGCACACTTTTTCAAACAACTAAAGTTACTTGCAAATTATTTTTTAAAAAATTAAAATTAGCTATGACGGTTTATTTAACAAGTTACTAAATATCTGGATATATTTTCTTTAATTTATGCATATGATTTTAAACATTTCAACAACATAATAAAAATATGAATTATCTTTTGTGTGTGCTACAAAGTTATTTTATATTTTAGGAATAAACCATATTTCTCCCCTGCACTTTTATTATTTTTGAGATTTACCCCCTACACTTTTATTTCTATACATTGAATCCCTACACTTTTATTTTTGTTGAAATTACGTCATTCGGTTAACTTGAGCCTAATGGTGTTAAAATAAAATATTTGTTTTAGTCCCTATAATTTTTAAATATGTCTAAAAAATTTGCATACTTTATTTTTTATTTTCTTAATCCTTAATATTTTTAAGTAATTTTTAATTATTTTTAGGATAAATAATTTTAGTTCATTATTAATTTACTAGGTCCATCTCATGGCCCATATAGAGATCCATTAGAAGGCAAATATTAATCTAGTTCTTGAACTTAATATCACATATTAAATCAAGTCCAAATTAATATTTATTTAATTGCTATTAAGTCCCAAT
>CATIWO010029001.1:0-13166 GCA_949673435.1 Macaranga tanarius | reverse complement strand
GAGGAAGCCCAGCAGCCGTCCTCAGAGATTGAGTTCGGAAACTGGGTATGGGCTTTTAGTGGCCCACCCGACCTTACGATGGGCCTCCGTTTATGTCTTATATTTTATTATTTTTTATTATTTGGTTATTTCTTGAATTACATGTAAATTTCCATTTCAATTCAAACAATTATTCGATTTTACATTTTAGTCCAAATTTAATTAATTAATCAAATTTACATGCAATTCTATGTTTAACATCCATGCAAAATAATCAATCAAATAAACAATAATAAAGCAGAAATAAAGCGTACAAAGAATGGAGGGATGAGAAAAGATTACAAATTCCACAATTAAAAATAATTAAATAAAATCCTAAAAATTCTAAAATAATAGAAAATGTCCATTATTGTTGTTTCTACACCATCTCTAAAGATTCAATAGTCTCTAGGTATCATCAGAACTCTACAAAAGTAGCTCGAGAATTAAATAGTATAAAAATAAATTAATTAAGGGCTCTACGGGACAGAGGCAGCGCCTCTTTTGATACAGAGACGTCGCCTCTGTGAATGAAGAGGTGGCACCTTTGTGAAAGAGGCGGCGCCTCTTCATAAAGGCGTCGTCTCTGTCTCGGCAAAGAATACACAGCAGAGAAAAGAAAACAAATTAAACAGGCGTGAAAGAGGTCCACATATTACCAATTACAATCACAAAGTCAATATAACTTCAACACATATTTAAATAAACATGCACTACAATTTTAAAACAATCAAAAGTTAGAATGAATGAAATTTTAAACAAAAGCTAAAAAAGAAATGAAAATTTACTGAGAAATCGAATTTGAAATTAATTTAGCCCTCAGAAGTGGTATTTGAATGAGCTTCCTTATTTCTAGACTTCAGACTCTTTCCTCTTTCTCAATTTCTATTCTCAATTCTCCCTTTTTTTTTAGCTTTTTTTTTTCTTTTAGTTAAAGTTGCTAAAAAAACCCCTTTTTCCTTGTTTTTCTTTTCTTTTTATAGAGGCTGAATAAGCCCTAAATGCCCATTCTCTCTCCCACGAACGTGGGAGAGAGGTTGCGGAATGTGGGGCGACCCAAATTTCGCCATTTAAGCAACTTCAATTTTTTTTCATTACAGACTCGAAGAGGCGCCGCCTCTTTGGCTAGAGGCGGTGCCTTTGGGCCTTCAAAGCCCAAAGGGCTTGTTCTTATGGGCTTGGCCCATCGGACCACATGAGCCTGGCTTTTCTAGGCTGAATCCCTCTTTGAATTGGGCTTAGCTTATTAATTTTTGATTAATTAAATTTTAAAGGGGTTTAGAGTCCGGTTCCTCGACAATTGGGCTTTAGCTGCCATTTTTCATCACTGGGTCTTTCTTTTCGGGCCGGCTAAATCGTGGTGCCTACACATATATATACAAAATAATATACAAAGTCAGTGTTCAGCGGCGAGGAAAAAAACTAGAGAAAAAGGGCTAGCAAAAATATATACAATAAGATACAACATAGGATCAAGCCCTATCAAATCCCTAGAAAAAGGTAGTCTAGCTACCCTAGAATATACTACCCATATATTTACCCAAACATAGTAGCAACAATCCTAAATCTCAAACCTCTACTAGTAAATAGGGGCATAGCATTTGCAGCGTCTGCAACAGCTAAGTCCAAGTCATAGTGACCTGGACTCCAACCTGTGTCTCATAGGCAACGGAAATGACTGTCAGATAACCATCCGAGAAGTCATTTCTGATAGTGCTAGTGCAGTATTTAGTGGTTATGGGATCACCAGAAACTCGAAAAGAAAGATCAGCATTGAGATCGTGTCTAATATAATACAAAACCATTATCTCATCTTTGTGTACATCAAGAGACTGGGCTGCCCATATAATTGCCATTATTACTTTACAGGTATGTACAAAAGGTAAGCTGAAAACAAAACAGTTTTACAAAGGAGAGTGGTGAGTATTTCTTTATGAAACACTCAGTGAATGAATAAAATAAACACTCTCGATAACTTAACATAATAACATTTCTAATGGCAATAAAAGTAATATAAAAACTAATTCATAAAAATAGTTAAACGATAACTGTAAATCAAAGAGTCAAACAACAATATTCAAATCATAGTTGACTCTAAATAATAGTATATAATCAGATTTCTGTCAATGTGGTGGGTACCATTCAGCACATTGAAGGTTCAGGCCAGGTATGTATATCATAATCTTAAATCATAATAAGTAGCCTAAAAAGCTTATCACGGTATCCCAGATATAGGAAATAACATGAGTTGTTGTGCCCCGGGTACAGTCTTACATCTCATTGGACCTTGCCATACCCCAGGCATGGTTTTACTGCAATCTTTTAATAATCAAATATTATAATTTCTCAAACCAATCTTGGTCATAGCCAAACAAAACACTCTAAACATATCTTAGTATTCAAATTTAGTTCAAAAATAAGTTATTCTTTGAAAACAGACTGAGAAAATGCTTAAAATTACACAGGGGCATCGCCTGTCCTACAGAGAGGCACCGCCTTCAGCCATAGGGGCACCGCCACCTCATCACAGAGGCGTACGTCTCTATACCTCAGAGGTGTCGCCTTCTCCAAGCAGAGGCGCACACTTCTATAATATAGAGGCGCCGACTCTAGGGCTTTAATGGGCTGAGGTGTGCGCCTCTACACTGAGGCGTTGCGTTCCCATTTCAAATCAACGGATATATTTTCAAAATTTATCGAAATTGTCTGAAATCAAATTTTAATCAAACGTTTCAAAGTTTAATATAATCAGCAAATAATTGTAGAAAATTATAAGGTTTTAAAGAATGTGATTCACTCACCTACGTCATTGGCTCGTTTCCTCTCCTTCAATTTCGGTGTTGCCTTTCAGAGGAACAGAGAAAAGCTTCATTCCTTTCCTTCTTTTTCTTTTCCTTTCTTTTGTTTCAGAAAATAACTTTGGTACCAAAAATGGTACCAGAGCCATTTTATTTCTTCTTGTTGGTTGTGGAAGGGTGAGTCACACCTTCACTCTCCCAGAGCCAACACCTACTCTGAAATCAACATTTTATTTTTTTTACAATTTGTTGAATTGGGCGGTTAATGCCAAACTTCACTTTAATCTCCAAACTTAATTATTTTCAATTAAGTCCTTTAAATTAAACTTATTTCCTATACAATCTAGTCCTAATTAAATATAATATTAAATATTCAGGTACAGACCCGACAATTTCTCCCCCACTTAGAAAATTTCATCCTCAAAATTAAAGAATACTAATATCCTCAACTAGCTTGGGATACAAATAGTTGTATGTACTAATGTCACATATCTTCCTCACGTTCCCACGTGGCTTCATCACGAGGGTGATTTTTCCATATTACTTTGACTAGCGGAATAACTTTGTTGCGCAGTATTTTCTGATCTTTGGCTATGATAGATACTGGTTCTTCCTCGTAGCTCAAATTTTCCTTTATTTCCACCGGTTGTTCTCGTAGTACGTATGAAGGGTCACTTCTATACCTTCTTAGCATCGATACATGAAAAACATCATAAATTCTACATACATTTAGTAGTAGTGCCAGTCGATAAGCTACTAGCCCAACACGTTCGATTACCTCGTACGGTCCTATGAATCTCGGGCTTAGCTTGTCGTGCTTTCCAAATCTCAACACTCCTTTCCACGGAGATATTTTTAGAAATACTTTTTCTCCCATATTATATTCAATGTTGGCTCATTCAAATTAGCATAACGTCTTTGTCTATCCTAAGCCATTTTCAGGTTCATTTGAACTATACGAAGATTTTTCATTGTCATCTATACCAACTCCGGTCCTAACAACTTCCTTTCTCCAGCTTTTTCCCAACAAATCGGGGTTCTATACTTCCGTACATAAAGCGCTTCAAATGGTGCCATCTCTATACCACTCTGGTAGCTATTGTTATAAGCGAATTCCATTAATGGCATTTGTTTATCCCAATTACCTCCAAATTCCAACATATTTGCTCTAAGCATATCTTCCAAAATTTAGATAATACATTCCGATTGACCATCTGTTTGAGGATGAAAAGCTATACTAAATTTCAATTTACTACCTAACACTTCTTACAAACTCGGTTAAAAACGTGAAGTAAATCTTGGATCTCGATCTGACACGATCGATATTAGAGCTCCATACAGTCTCACAATCTCTGTCACATACAATGCTACTAGCTTATTCAAATTATAGTTAGTTCTGACTGGTAAGAAATGCACCGACTTCGTTAATCGATCTATGATCACCCAAACAGCATCATGTCCTTATTGGATTCTCAGTAGTTCCACTACAAAATCTATGGTGATGTGTTCCTACTTCCTCTCAGGAATCGGCAAGGATTGCAATAATCCTACGAAATATTTGTGTTCAGCCTTCACCTATTGACACGTCAAATATTTGGAAATGAACTCCTCAATATCACATTTCATTCCATTCCACCAATAATTTATTTTCAGCATCCTATACATCTTTGTACTTCCTGGATGCATAGTATATGCCGAATAATATACCTCTTTCATTATTTCTCGTCTTAATTTAACTACATTTGGCATATACAGTCAGTTTTTAAACTTAAAAACTCCTTCCTCAATACAACTCAATTCCTTGACCTTTCCATCCTTAACATCTTTACACAGCCTTTTTGCTTCCTCATCTACTTGTTGTGCTACCTTGATTCTTTCTACTTTTAAGGTAGCTAACACTCCACTAGAGGAATCTATCTCAACTTCTACATTTAGCTTCCTCAACTCAATTAATAGTGGCATTCTAACCGTATGGATATGATACAAATTACCGCTCGATTTTCAGCTTAGTGCATCTGTGACCATATTAGCTTTTCCTAGGTGGTATTCAATTATGCAGTCGTAATCTTTCAATAACTCTACCCAATGCCTTTATCTTAAGTTTAACTCTTTCTGAGTTAAGATATACTTCAGGCTCTTGTGATCCGTAAATATTTGACAGGTAACCCCGTACAAATAATGTCTCCATATTTTTAATACGAATACTACTGCTGCTAATTTTAGGTCATGTATAGGATAGTTCTATTCATACGACCTTAATTATCCTGATGCATATGCTATAGCTTTTCCATTTTACATTAATATACAATCAAGTCCTTATTTTGAAGCATCGCTATATACCACACAATGACCTCCTTCAACTGGTAATGTTAGTATTGGTGCCATAACCAATTTCTTTTTTAAGATTTTGAAACTTCATTGACATTCTGAATTCCACACGAACTTCACATTCTTCTTCGGTAACTTTGCCAATGGTGATGCGATAATCGAGAAATCTTATATAAATCATCGATAGTAGCTTGCCAATCCTAGGAAACTTCATATTTTTATTATATTTCTTGGTGGCTCCTAATTAATAATTACTGTGATTTTATTAGGGTCCACGTACACTCCTTCAGTAGATATCACGTGTCCAAAAAATGAAATTTTGTCCAACCAAAATTCGCATTTGCTAAACTTTGCGTAAAACTGTTTAATTCTTAGAATCTCTAATATCATCCTCAGGTGTTCGTTATATTCCTCTTTTAACTTCGAATATACCAGAATGTCATCAATGAACATGATCATGAACTTATCCAGGTACTATTTAAATACGCGATTCATCGGATCCATAAATGCAGCTGGTGTATTTGTGAGTCCGAACGGCATAACCAAGAATTCGTAGTGTCCATACCTCGTTCTGAATGTAATTTTGGATACGTCGGATTCCTTGATCCTCAACTGATGATAACCAGAGCACAAATTAATCTTCGAAAATACCTTCGCTCCTTGTTGTTGATCAAATAAATCTTCTACTCTTGGTAAAGGATATTTATTCCGGATTGTGACTTTATTCAGCTATCTATAATCTATACACAGCTGAAAAGATCCATCCTTCTTTTTCACGAATAATATCGGTGCGCCCTAAGGTGAAAATCTTGATCAGATAAATCCCTTATCCAACAGCTCTTGCAATTGTGCCTTCAGTTCCTTCAATTCCGCTGGAGCCATCCTATACGGCGATTGCAATGTAGGAGCTGTTCTAGGTATGATTTTAATTTCAAACTCAGTCTCCCTCTCTGGTGGTAGTTCTGGTAAATCTTTAGGAAACACGTCCTCAAACTCATTCACTATCGGTAATTCTTTTAACTTCGCACCTTCTTTTTGTTCTTCGATCACTGAGGCTAGATAGGCTTCATATCCTTTTCTAAGATATTTTCCAACTTTCATCATTGAGATTATCTTAATATGAGTCTTTTTATCTCCTCCGATAGATACTATATTCTTTTCATCTTCTCCCTCTAATTCTACTTGTCTTTCAAAAAAAATTATATTAGCTCGGTAATGGCTCAACCCATCCATTCCGAGTATAACATCAAATTCATCAAGATGTAGGAGTATGAAATCCCATTTTATTTTACCCTCATTAATTTCTACCGTAATATTTCTATACACCTTCTTGCATACTATATACATACCTATAGGCATACTTACTATCACAGGTTCATTTAAATCATCCATTTTAAGTCTATCATGTATCATAAAAGTTGATAAGAATAAAAATATAGTGCCAGGGTCAATAAATATGCGTGCCAATTTACCATTAATATGCGCTTTGTAAGCTATTACATTTGAAGACTTTTTTGCCTCCTTTTCTATAACAGCATAAACCCTTGCCTACTGCACACCTCTGATTGTAGTACTTGGCTCTCCTGGTTAGTTTCAATGAGGTTTCTTTGCTTTCATTCCCTCTCTGGTTGTGTTCACAAGTCTTTCTGTTTGAGTCACTCTCCCACCTCGCTCACTTCGAGGAGCATAAGATACTTGTACCGAAGGTTTTCCAAGTGGTGCTTTCATGCAGTTCTTGGTGTAATGTCTGATCTCATTACACCGAAAGCTTTTAATTTCTAATTGACCACACCTTCCCGTATGATTATTTCTACATACATTGCACCATGGCAATGCATCTTTTCCCTGCGTGCCAAATTCAGCATCGGTTTATCCTGACGGACTCACTGGTTGTCTAACCGATACTTGACTTCCCTGAGGTTGATTTCCACCTTCCGTCCTCATATTACTTCTGGAATAAGGATAGAATTTCAATCGTCGATCCTCATTTCTTCTCCAGGGCGATGACTCAGGCTGTTGATTTCATTGGGTCCGAGTTGAAGCTTCAAATTCTTTATTTAGCTTTTCTTATTCCATTGCCTTCTCAACCCAGCCTCAAAAAGTAGTTTTAGCATACAAATTCAGCTTCCCTCTTAAGAATATATGTAAACCCTCTCGAAACTTCTCACTCTTTTTCTCTTCGGTAAGGTAGATATCCTTAGCGTATTTGTACAAATCTTCAAACTTATCCATGTACTCTCACACTGTCATCAATCCTTATGTCAGATTGATAAATGCATTAAACTTCTCCTTTTAATAATTTTCGGTCAGATATTCTTTACAGAATTCTTCTTAAAATACCTGCCAATTCAGAGCTTCTCTGTAGAGATTTTGAATTTGAGTTAACCAATCATCAGCTTTATCAAACATCAATCCATAAATATTGCTCATCTTTTTCTCAGTGGTCAGTTGTGGAGTCGTAAAAGCTTTTTCCACAGTCTTGATCCATTTGTCAGCCTGCCCTGGATCCAATATACTATAGAAATCATACGCTCCATATTTCTTTGTGTGTTCAATTATGTCTCTGGGCCTTTTATACTTTTTCCTATCTTTTTCTGCCATCGTTGTGGCTATAGTTCGCGCTAATTTTATAGCGTCCATATACATTATTGGTGGTACTGTATTAGCTTCATTTCTACATACAGGTTGTTGTGGCTGTCCATTACGTGCTCACCTTAGTACGTTAAAATTTAGTATCATCATCCTTGACGTCGAACTACCTTGCCCACTCTCTGCACCACGTGCATGACCATCACTCCTTTCGTTGCTAACGGAGGCTTATGATGGGGATCTATTCCAAGGTATATCTCCGCTTTTATTCGCACTTTCTACCCTTTCCACTATACCCATTCTATCTGCCTAGGCACCTCAGCCTCTCGGTCTACCTCTAGGTCTACCTTGAGCACCTAAACCACCTCCCTCAGTTCTTGCCATAACTTAAATTCCTGCAATTTAAGATCAATTCATTCAATACTCTTAGATTGTCATATATCACATCATTAATCACCATCATTCATTCATTACATAAATTTCTTCTAAATCTCAAATTTCATAGCCTAAGTTTTAAAAGTCATTTAGAATACCATTTCCACAATATGGGTTTCAAAATTAATAATATTTTTAATCTTATAATCTAAACTTTCAAAACTTAGGCTCTGATACTAAAAATTATGGCATCCTCCCCACCGACACCCAAGTAAAATAGATTTACAATTCGGACTGTTCATCACGGAGTGACAGCGTGGAAAGGTATCACTTCTATGAAATATTTCTGGAAACTATCCAGATGGACTGGTTATAAATGGGATTAATATCATGTACAGCGCTTGAATTATATTTTGATTGTTGCTTAAATATAATACTAAAACTCATATACACCACAAACACCAATCATCATAAAATATGAATAGCATTATAAGATATAATCTCATCTACAAACATTGATACTAAAAGACATAATATACATACATATACAAAATAATATATAAAGTCAGTGTTCAGCGGTGAGGGGAAAAAACTAGAGAAAAAGGGCTAGAAAAAATATATACAATAAGATACAATATAGGATCACGCCCTATCAAATCCCTAGAAAAAGATAGTCTAGCTACCCTAGGATATGCTACCCATATATTTACCCAAACATAGTAGCAACAATCCTAAATCTCAACCCTCTACTGGTAAAAAGGGGCATAACATCTGCAGTGTCTGCAACAACTAAGTCCAAGTCATAGTGACCTGGACTCCAACCTGTGTCTCATAGATAATGGAAATAACTGTCAGACAACCATCTGAGAAGTCTTTTTTGATAGTGCTAGTGCGGTAGTCAGTGGTTATGCGGTCAACAGAAACTTGAAAAGAAAGATCAGTGTCGGCATCATGTCTAATATAATACAAAACCATCATCTCGTCTCCGTGTACATCAAGAGACTGGGCTACCCATATAATCGCCATTATTACTTTACAGGTATGTACAAAAGCTAAGCTAAAAATAAAACAGTTTTACAAAGGAGAGTCGTGAGTATTTCTATGTGAAACACTCAGTGAATGAATAAAATAAACACTCTCGATAACTCAACATAATAACATTTCTAATGACAATAAAAGTAATATAAAAACCAATTCACAAAAATAGTTAAACAATAAATGTAAATCAAAGAGTCAAACAATAACATTTAAATTATAGTTGACTCTTAATAACAGTATATAATCAGATTGCTGTCAATATGATGGGTACCATTCAGCACATTGAAGGTTCGGGCTAGCTATGCATGCCATAATCTTAAATCATAATAAGTAGCCTAAAAGACTTATCATTGTATCCTAGATACATGAAATAACATGAGTTGCTGTACTCCGGACATAGTCTTATATCTCATTGAACCCTACCGTATCCCGGGCACGGTCTTACTGCAATCCTTTAATAATTAAATACTCAAAATTAATCAAACATCATAATTTCTTAAACCAATTTTGGTCACAGCCAAACAAAACACTCTAAACATATCTTAGTATTCAAATTCAGTTTATAAACAAGTTATTCTTTGAAAACAGACTAAGAAAATATTTAAAATTACGTAAGGGCGTCGCCTATCCAGCAGAGAGGCGCCGCCACCTTCAGCCATAAGGGCACACGTCTCTGTGCCTCAAAGGCGTCGCCTTCCCATTTTAAATCAATGGATATATTTTTAAAATTTATCAAAATCATCTGAAATCAAATTTTAATCAAACGTTTTAAAGTTTAATTTAATCAGCAAACAATTGTAGAAAATTATGGAGTTTTGAAGAAGGTGATTTACTCACCTACGTCATTGGCTCCTTCCCTTTCCTTCAATTCTGGTGTTGCCTTTCAGAGGAACAGAGAAAAGCTTCGTTCCTTTCCTTCTTTTGCTTTTCCTTTCTTTTGTTTCAGAATACAACTTTGGTACCAAAAATGGTACCAGAGCCATTTCATTTCTTCTTGTTGGTTGTGGGAGGGTAAGTCACACCTTCCCTCTCCCAAAGCCAACACTTGCTCCGAAATCATCATTTCATTTTTTTTTTACAAATTTTTTGAATTGGGCGGTTAACTCCAAACTTCACTTTAATCTCCGAACTTAATTATTTTCAATTAAGTCCTTCAAATCAAACTTATTTCCTATACAATCTAGTCCTAAGTAAATATAATATTAAATATTCAGGTACGGAACCCCGACACTACTTAGACGGGATAAAATTTTTAAAACTTCAAGACATATGAGAGAGACCTGCAAAAATTGCAATTGTTTTATAATGATTGTTCATGTTCGTGTAAGTCATTCACCACACAATCACATAACTAATATTATCAAATAAGATGTCACTAGTTTATGAATTTAGGCTCCGTTTGTTTCAAGAAAAATATTTTATCTCTGAAAAATATTTTCTAGAAAAATATAATATTTTTTGATATTTGGTTTGCAATAAATTTTTTTCTTAAATTATACAATATTACATAGAAGTGGTAATATTATATTTGATTTTTTTTTCTTTCTATATTTGATAGGTATTCAAGTCTTGAAAAATAACTTCCCGTTCTTAGAATGAGAAGTTATTTTTTCATATTTTTAAGTTATTTTTTATTGACTAACAACTTATTTTTCTTTATCTTAATTTTTTTGTTAACCCAAATATTAGAAAATAAGAGAAAATATTTTCAAGAAAAATATTTTCTACAAATAAACGGAGCCTTAGTAGTAATATTTTTACTTTTTTATAGTACAATTTTTTTTTTGAAAAATAAAAGAGAAAAAGGTTAAGATTTCTCAATGGAAAACTTTCTATGCTATATGGTGATTTTGTTAACTTAGTGAAAAATTTAATGAGTCTATACTATATAGCAATTTTGTTAATTTAGTTAAGAATTTAATGAGGCACATAATGTTAAATTGTAAAAAAAGTCAATCATGCCATTATATGACAATCATTAATTAATTATTCTAATTACTTTTAATATATATATATAAATAAAGTGGTAAGAAGCTTGAATTCCTTTAAATATGGTCTCGAATTTGAATCTCATGAATGGGTAAAAGAAATGTTTAGAAAATTTTATCCCTTATAGGTCCACCCGGCTCAATTTATTAAATACTAAAAATATTAAATGTAATAAATAAATAAATAAATAATATCACCGTATTTACATTCATGTATGAATATATTTTTTAAAATTTAATAAATAATAGTTAAATACACACGAACGCACTAATCAAAATTTCTATTTAAAAAATTCATCGTACGCCAATGTCCTTGTATAAGCTATTTGATTTGTCGGCCAAAGGGGCCAATTTATCATTTTACCCTATGGTCTTCTTCTTGATCTCTCCCTTTCTCTAGCCGACACAATAGTGCGAGTGTATAAATATGCAATTGTTGTAGCTTTTGTCCAAATTTTTTGGTCTACAATTCATCTTATTGTCTACAATCGGAATTTTGGTAGGCACAAAATCTCTTAATACATTAAGCACAATATAAATTTAAGTCACGCCTATGAAAGTAACCGACAGTCACACTATTTAAATTACAAATGGCCCCATCTAAAACTGAAATTAAAAGTCATAAATTGATGCCTACAAAATCATGTGATTTTCTTTTATATGAAAATTATCATGATATTGAATTTAGGAAGGAAAAAAAAGCTACCCATGTGCATATATAACCCATGTACATATATATATATTGCCATTTATGTGAAAATACAAATAAATATTGTCCTCAAGTTTTTTTCATTTTAAAAATTGATATTATAATGTAATTAAATTATGGTTCTAATTGGATAAATTTACAAAGAATAATTGAGGTGGATGCCCTATATTATCATTCTCCTTTCAAATAAAGTGCCAATACAATTGCTCCAAAAAGGGTGACATTATCAATTGACAAATATATTAATAACAAGATAGTTTTTGTGGTAGTAAATAATGTTAATTTCATCTCTAAATTAAGATGCCAAATATATTTAAGAAAAGATTGTTATTGAAAAGAATAACTCAGATGAATCAGTGACCTATATCAATCACTCTTCTTTCAATGAATTACCATCTCAACTACACAAAAATAGTGTCAATATCAATGTATAAATGTATTGACAATATAGGGGTGGTAGTCTATTTTTCGTTTCTAACTTCATATACAAGATTTTGGGTATTGTTTTCAGAAAATAATGATTTGAATATAGAAATTTTAATTAATGGAATTAGTATTCGGTGAAATTCAATCAAAAGGCACATAATAAAATGAAATATCAATCTAATATTTTTAATTATGCTATAAGTAATTAAGTTATTACATCCTATAAGAAAAAATCAAGCATTTAACTTTTAGTAGTCTTTAGTACTAATATTAAAGGTGTTTTCAGTACAAGAATGATTATTTTTTATTTCAGATTTATACCTTTATTATGTGTGTATGTATATAATTCTTAATAGTGCCAATTTCTTTTTTTTTTTTTGAATAATTAACATACACAGCACAAAGAAAATTTCATTTTTAAGAAGGAAAATTAGTGCCAAAGAAAAAATTACATAAGAAAATAGGTTCCGTTCATGTTCTTTGGTGTAAAAGAAATTGATTCCCAGGTTGCAACATAGAGATGGACCAGTTTAGTGTCTCAAATAATTTATTGAGTCACAAAGGCCAATCAATTATACATGCACGCTAGCTTATGATCAAATCAAACATGGGACCCCATCTTGGATACCCAATGACCCACTCCATTAATAACGATCAGATGTTCCAAACACAACATTAACTCTTTTCATTTCATTCACAAAAATATTGACTAAACCAGAATCTGACCCACCATTTCTTTGCAGCTTTTATGGCAAATTACGGATTCAAAAAAATTGCAATGGTGAAAATACTTACTTATTTGGTTCTTCCAATAATCAATGTTGACCTTCATTGCTGAACATATGCAAATGTATCTTTCAAAATGGATTTTACTAGGGTGTAAATGAGTCGAGCAGT
>CATIWO010028992.1:0-14247 GCA_949673435.1 Macaranga tanarius | reverse complement strand
ATAATGCATATTAGTTGTGTAATTCCATGTGATTTGGTTCTTGGGGTATTGAATGGATTCAAACTTGATGCAAGTGTTGCATGCTTCCAAAAATTTTAAAATTCCGCATTTTTGGTTGCTTTGAACATCCATTCCTTCAATACATCTGTAGTAGGGAGTCTGATGTATGCTAAGGTTTGTACGCATCTAGATATTGAATACATCACTAGGATGTTGGGCGGATATTTAAGCAATCCAGAAGTAGACCATTGAAAAGCAGTCAAACAGGTCATGTGGTACTTATAGAGAATAAAGGACTACATGCTCATATATCAGAGGTCTGATCAGCTTGACATCATTGGGTCTACTAACTCCGATTTTACTGGATGCCAAGATAGTATGAAATCTACATCGGGCTATATTTATTTGCTAGTTGGGGTGCTATTTTCTGGAAGAGTGCTAAATAGTCTCTTATAGCCTCTTCAACGATGGCAAAAGAATTTGTAGCATGTTATGAGGCATCCAATCATGGAATATAGCTGTGGAATTTTGTCATAGGACTGCATATTATTGATGGCATTGAAAGGCTACTGAAGTTATTTTGTGACAATAAGTCAACATTTTTATATTCCAACAACAATAGGAGCTCGATGAAGTCAAAGCATATAGACATCAAGTTTCTTATTGTGAAGGAAAGAGTTCTGAGTAGAAAATTGTCTATTAAGCACATTGGTACAAACTATAATTGTGGATCTGCTTACTAAGGGAGTACCACCCAAAGTGTTTCATGAGCATACTGCTCATATGGGTATCATGTCATTTAAGGATATTCAGTTTTAGTGGGAGTTTATAATTTTAGATGCTCTTTGATGTAGACATTCTTTGGTTATTTCAGTTATTTCGATTATTTTTTGTAGAAATAAAGTTTTTAGCTTATTCATACTCTGATTTTGGTATGGTTTGATCTCACTAAGGTTTAAGGTGGACTAGTTAAAACTAGGCATGTTAAGATTACATTACATGAAATTTCCATGATACATATCCATATCATGATCCATGTCATTCAGTTGTATTGACATACATGACCATTAATAAGTCAAGTTATGATAAATGTAACAAAGACTGCTTTAATCCTATGTTGGTATGATTAATGGACCGGATTAGTTATAGATACATTTCTGTAATGACAAGCAGATGAGCTCATATGGTTATTTTTATAATACATGATTATAAGGTTACACATATAGTCCAAGTGAGAGATTGTTGGATCCTTAATCCAACATTGGGCTTATATATAAAAAAT
The DNA here is from genome assembly GCA_949673435.1 of Macaranga tanarius. Classification (NCBI taxonomy): domain Eukaryota; kingdom Viridiplantae; phylum Streptophyta; class Magnoliopsida; order Malpighiales; family Euphorbiaceae; genus Macaranga; species Macaranga tanarius. The sequence goes on along the minus strand of CATIWO010028992.1, from coordinate 12,965 downwards.
TATGTATTATGGATTGTCATATAAGGTTAAGCCTATTTAAAAGTGATCAATTGGGTTTAGATAAATTTGAACTTTGATGTATCTAAGGGTATGGACTTTTAATGTGTAGAGACTAGTGAGTAATTCTATTTTAATGATAGGCTAAAATAGAAATATAAAAAAGATAATATGATTATTATCTTTATATAGGTGGTCATGGTTTCTAGGTCATATGTATGATAATTATTCTACTTCTTTCTATATCCTATCAGTAAAGAGAATACAAAAAGAAAACCTAAAGGTGTTCTCTAAGAAAACGTACTGACCTAGAAGGCCAGGCGCATATCTGTAACGATTGCACTATGAATTCAGGTACGCTTCTGCTATCATGAATTAATTTTTTAATTGATTTGACATGAGATTGGGTTCTAAATTTTTAATTAATTTGGAAATTTTTTCCAAAAGTACCAACCCTTCTTCTTCTCTTCTACACTTTTTTTTTAATAATAAAATAAAGGATTGCTTTGTTTTTCTCCATTAAATAAGTTTATCGATCTTTATTTTATGCATGTGTATAGGTTGGGTTTCTAATGATTTATGCTACTAGCAACAATATAGTCACTAAATTTTGTACTAAATTCTATTATATAATTCAGCTTTTGCCAATTAATTAGCGGTAGTAGAAAATTCTAACAATACAACGAGCCATGCATATAGCTTCAAACATATAATTATTATATAATTTCGTTTTATTGCAATATCTTATGAAGATTGATGCATATTCAATTGTAAAGTGATTACACAGTCTTTTCAAGAGACTCTTAGAAAATTTGATATGCATATGTAGTTCAAACTTGAAGCCAATTCAAATAAAAGCATAAATAAGGATTTTTAAAATTTATAAAGAGTGAGATGGTTAACACTCATTAGTTTTAAGGATGTAAGAGATTCTGTCTTGTTAAAAATGATCATTCTGATTCAATATTTAAAAAATGTAAAATAGACCAATTTGTGATTTGTTACATTTACGAACCCTTTTATACTGTAAAATCACTTTTTAAGAATAAAAATACATAATTTAGATTAATAATTTTTTTTATGATAACTTTTACACTCTTAAACAAATGTGTAAAATTATTGTTAAGAAAATAAGTAAAATATGTTTTAAAATAAATAATTTTTAAGAATAAAATAATTTTTAAAAAAAATAATGAAATTTTCAAAAATAATTTTACTGTCAAAAATAAATTTTTAAATAAATTATTAATCAATAAAAATTGAGAATTTTATTAAACTTTGAAAAGTAGAGTACAATCTCTAATGATATTTTTATTACAAAAAATATAGATCCTCTTATTCGAATTTTGTAACACCCACGCGCTTTAAGGGTTTTGTAGCTTGATTTATGAAACAATTTGATGAAGTATTTTGATGAAGAGCACCTTGATGATCTTGTAGGGATTTGAAGAATATCTTAATGATCTTGTAGGAAATTTGAATTGTAATTTTGGCAGAGGTTTAGTTCTTATGTTGTGTATGATTTAAAGCATGAGAGGTACCTCTATTTATAGACATCTTGTAGATATAGTATAGATGTTATGAAATTTCATAATTCTAGTGGTAGGATTTATTTTAATTATCTTTAATGTAATTTGATTGGCTCAATTACATCATTATATAAATAAATAATAATTTTAATTATTATCTATTTATCATTATCTTAATGACATATTTGAAATAACTTGATTGGTCATTAAAATAATTTAATGAAGATAATAATCCAAAATATTTGATTGGATCAAAATCTTTATAAATTTATTAGACTAAAATATGTAATTAGTCTAATTAAATTATTTATTAGACTGAAAATATTTTATTGGTCTAAAAATAATTTTAAAAATTTACACGTCTACAAATGCCCCCTTGAAACTTGTTCACAAAATTTGATGAAGTGGACATATCTCGAAAAATTTAAAGAGTATTGTAGAAATTTAGTTTTATGCCTTAGAAGATATTTGATACTTGAAAATAAATTTATTAGCATTTAAAAATTTTGAAAAAAATTAATGCAAATAATATTAGGATTTGAAAATTTTTTATCCTAATATAATTTGAACTTAAATTTTTAAATCCAAATTTAATTAGAATTTGAGAAATTTGTAATCTCAATTTAATAATAATAGGACTTAAAAAAAAGTTTTATCCTAAAATAATTTGAACTTGAATATCTAACCCAATGTTGATTATGAGTAGAGAAATTTTAAATTTTAAATTTGAGGAAAACTTAATCATAATAAGATTTGAAAAACTTTTTATCTTAATATGATTTGAATTTAAAGAATTTAATCCAAATTTGATTTGGAATTTTAACCCTAAATATAACTTGAACTTGAAAAAAAACTTAATCATAATAGGATTTGAATTTTAATCTTAATATAATGTGAATTTAGAGGTTTTAATTAATCTCTGTATAAAGACACCTTGATGCCTTGTTAAGGTCTACAAAGCAATTGAAATTTCTTACCTTGCTCAAATTTTGCAAAACTTAGGGTAAGAGTTGATTTTCTTCTTCCTTTTTTTCTTTTTTCTTTTTTTGAAATGTTCTCTTTATTAATTTTTCATGTTGTCTTATGTAGAACTTGCAACATAAGCTTTTTTTTTTTTAATCTCTTTTTTTACTTGTACTTGCTAATTTTTTTTCATAAAAATTTATGCCGCAATTTCAAACAGAATTTCAACATCGATTGAGTTCGAATTTGAAATTAAAACATTCATAGAAGTTATAGTCACACATCTTAACTTTTCACAGCATCTTAAATCATCTCAATCGGATCCCTACAACTCAAGATATGGCCCGATTATTGAAAGCTGCTTTAAAAGTGACGAATCTGCATCTTTAAATTCATATAGAAATTTAAAGTGTAATTTTAGCATAGATTATCTTCGAATTTAGAATAGATTCCTTCACAAAAGTTGTACCCATGGATATTATCTTTCTACAACATCTTAAATCATCTTAATCAGATCTCTGTAACTCGAGATATGTATCGATTACTGAAAGTTGTGCAAACAGTGATGAATCTACATCCTTTAACTTCGGCTCAAGATTTGATTACCTAAACAAATTTGGATTTTTAATGTGTAAGCTCAATTTAAAAAGCTTAAGAAGTCTACTTCAAACATTGAGAATGCCACTTTTACTTTAGATAACTCTATATATGTCAAAAACCTTCAGTGAATCTCAGAAGTGCATTATGCTAAAGTTCTGAAAATCGTGCATTATGCTCCACTCTTCTATCGTTGAGCTGTTTTAAAGCTTCCATTTTCATTATTGAAATAATTAAAAATTTTGAATATTTTCACTAGTTTACTTCAGCCTCATCAACTTGAATAGTTACATTAAATTTTTTTATTTTTAACTATAGACTATTCAACAACATAGTTTGTTTTGAAGATTGCACGGACATTGATGATCAATAATAATGAAGATTATCAAAGATGAAGGACTTGACTTCAGCCTCTTACATTATACATCTGAATAGTAGCGTTAAAAATTTTATTTTTAACCTTAGACTATTAAAAAAGATGGTTTGCTTTGAAGAGTATGCAAACATTGATGATCAAAGCATGAAGATTATCGAAGGCATAAAAGATTTAATTTAAGTCTTCTCCATTATCCATCTGAATAGACGCGTTAAAAAATTTTATTTTTATCTTAGACTATTTAAAAAGATGATTTGCTTCAAAGATTTGATTGATGCTGATCAACAAATCATGAAGATTATTAAAGAATTTGAAGAACTTGACTTGAGACTCCATGATCCACCTAAATAGTTAAATTTTAACTATTCAAGAGGATGATTTACCTTAAAGATTGTACCAATATTGATGATCAGCAAAATATAAAAATTATCGAAGACATGAAAGATGACATTAGCTTAATTCGTACTTTGCATGTTTAACGCTTGTTATTGGTTCTTTTGCTTCATTATGGCATTCTTTTGATGACATTCCATTCTTTTCAAATTGGTCTTCCAGAGTTTCTTATGACTTCATCAATTTATTAGCTAAGGCATTTATTAAGGAGTTTCTCATGACTTTGTCAATATTTTTAGTAAGGATTTCATCAAGGAGTTGTTCTTGACTTCATCACTTTTTTTTACTAAAGCATTTCATCAAAAGTTGATTGTGACTTCATTAATTTTTTTTCACTGAGGAATTCATCAAGGAGTTGCTCATGACTTTATCAATTTTTTTTCACTAAATTTTTCTAAGGAACTCATCAACTCTCAATGCTTTGCAATTACCTTTTCATTCCTCGTAAAAGTCTACTAGGATTTTGCCATTACTTGAGTAATGCCTCTAAAGTAAAGAGCTTACATGGCCTTCACTGCTTTCCATCAATAGCAAATTCTCATTTTCCACTTGCTATTGGGAATAGCTAGAGGATGTTCTCGAGACCAATAAATCACCATTCATGAAAGTTCAAATCTATGATGCCATCTTCACTTCACTTCTCTTTTCATTTATAATAGATCGTCTAATGTCATGCGATACTTCTATGAACATTGGAGTCCTTCGATGAACGCTCTTTATCTTCCCAATGGTAAAGAATCAATTTTCTTATGGGAGATGAATTTACGTAGAGATCTTCTAACCATTGGCTTATTTTATGATCAAATGATTCCTTTTGCTAGAGAGCTTATAGATTATGATCCGAATGACATTTTTCTTCCTTGTAGCTATAAATGCTTATTTCATTCCTGTTATAAACCTTTCTCGCAATGTTGATAATCATCATGTATTAATCATTGATGATTGAATCAACTTTGGTTTCAAGACCTCACAAGATATTCAAAACCTCCTGAGAAAGATCATCATCGTTCGAAGAGGACTTGTGCACTAAAGAAAACCTTTTATCCCTCTAGAATCATTGACAAACCATTGCCATATAATAAAAATTGACAAAGGTTTTTTTTGATTTACTTGGAATTAAATAGCACAATTTATAATAAGAGGTTTACTACATGCACTACCAGAATGCAATGATTTACCGATAAAAATTAGCGATGAATTGTATTTTGTCACTATTTAACGACGGATTACCGATGAATTTTTTTATCCGTTGCTATTATTAACATAATAATAAAAAAAATTTCTCCCTCCCATCATCTCTAAACCCTAATTTTTTCCCTCCCATTTTTTTCTAATTTTTTTCCTTCTTTTATCTCGTTCCTTTTTCTCCCCATCACTCTTTCATTTTTATTCTTCCATCTTTTTCCTTTCTTCCTTCTTTTAGGTTTGCACTGCTACCACTGCTGCCATCACTGCTGCTGTTGTCACTCCAGCTCCATCACAAAACCACTTACTCTACCATCATCGATGCAACTTTGCTTCTCTAATATAGGTTTTGGATTCGAAGAAGGAGGTACTCTCTATTTCTCTATTTTTTATTTTATTGTTTGGTTCTTGCCAATTACAAGGAAAATAAAAAATCCTATTTTTTCTGAAAAGCTTTGCACTAAATGGTTTGTTTCTTTTGAAATTCAAATAATGTATATGTAATCTTTTCCCTTTGAATTGATCTTTGATTCCTCTGTTTTCTCTATAACCAAATATAGGACTTAGATGTGAAGTGTATACTACATCTAATATGGATTTTTTAAAAAAAAAAATTGAATGGTGAAAGGAGAAGAGAGGAATTTCAAGGAGGGATAAGAAAGAAACTAATCTTCAAAACTTTGCACATGAAGGATTGTTGTCATCATTCCCTTCTCCGACGAGCTCATCACTCATCTCAACACCAAAGGCTGCCATTTTAGTTCTATCTAATTCTAGCAAGGCAGTGTTTGTTTCAAATTTTAGCAAATGTTTAGGTTCCAACTTTGGCAAGCGCTTTTTTGATAGAATGACATCAGGCTGCACTTGTTATATAGTAGGGATTTGGTTGCTTTCAAAAACGTTCTCGCTGAAATTGATGCCTAGAAGATAGGAATGTTGAGTGGTAATGATTTTGATGTTAAGGTCCATACACTTTGTTGTAGATTTTTCATTACAAAAATAGTACTAATTCAACAAGTGACCGTTTAATCAATTATCAGACCATTGTTCATTATATTATTGCTTAAATCTTTTGAATAAGGTGGCATAGATAAGGTTAGCGATAGTTGATTAGGTCAATAAATTGCGTGAAATAGCACTATTCACAGTGGCTGAGAAAGGGCATTTGGAGGTGTGAAGGTGTTTTTATAGTATACAACTAAAGAAGGCTTTCTAGTCATATATTTTATAGTTACATGTGTTTGATGCCTTACATGAGCTTTATGCATAGCGAATTACTAAATTTTTGGTCTGAACTTCCATACAGAACTCTCCCTCTCCCTGTCATTCTAATTCATTTGATCTCATTTCCTGTATTACCATTTTTTGAATCAAGCTCTTGTTATTACAATAACCTGCAAATAATGAAAAACTTGGAATTTGTTCATGGATTGGCACAGTTTGACACTGCTGGCACTTCTATGTTAACGACACTTCGCCAAGAATTTATCATTATCATTAATGTTTTTGTAATTTAGTTTTACATAGCATTCTCTATCAAGTTACAAGTGACTACAAAATGGACTTGCATTTGAGTTCTGCAATAAATTCATCAATGTTTTTGTCTAGTTTAATGAGGATTAACATTTTTTTTGAACTATCTTGGAGGTAGTGAAAGATTATTGAAAACTGAGGCTACAGGACAGAGACTTGATAAAGGAAGGCCACAAATCTTGTAGTATATGATTTACTATTGATTCCAATTTAGTATTGATTTTGTAGTACATTTTTAAAGTACTATTTTACATTATTATTGTATATTATACATGTAAATATAATTACTGTTTGAACAGTTAATTGTATAAAGTTTAATACGATTATTTTATTTATGTTTAAATTATAATGAATGTTTATATAATTTTTAACATGTGCAATAATATAAAAAATTTAACAATTAGAGGTGAATAAAAGAAAAAAAAACACTATTAAAATTAGCGACGGATAAGAAATCCGTCGCTAATTAATATAATGCTAGAAATTACCGACGGAAATGGTTTCATCGCTAACTAGCGACGAAAAAATCCGTTGGTAAAAGCTGACTAATATATCAGACGACTGGACTAATTTACCGACGAAAAATCTAAATTAGCGATGAAAATTCCATCACTAATTTACCGACGGAATATTAAAATTCGTCGGTGATTATTAGCGACGCGTGTTTTACAGACGGTTGCTAATTACTATTAGCGACTGATTTTATTCATTTAGCAACGGAAAATGTTTGTCGCTAATTTGCTAAATTCTAGTAGTGACAGTGCTTCTTTTTTTTTCAAATCAATCTTTAAAGGTACTCTTAATTTTATCTTTTTTTTACACTTATCCATATTAATTATATGGTAGAATTTATCATATAACTTTATATGGAAAGTATATTATTTTTTTTATAGTGTGATTGAACTCAACAAAATACTAAGCTATCTATGTACCTTTTTTTAAAAAAAAGGGTCAAGTCAAACGTAATTTATTTTGATGTGACTGAACTTAGCAAAATACTAAGCTGCATATGTACCTTTTTTCAAACAAAAAGATCAAGTCATAACGTAGTTCAAATTTTTTTGATTTGATGTGACTGAACTTAGCAAAATACTAAACTGCCTATGTACCTTTTTTAAAAGGATCAAGTCATAACGTAGTTTAATTTTTTTTAAAATATTTCAGGTTTGCCATTCACAGTTTTAGCTCATGCAGGCTAGGAACTACATTAGGCGCTAAGCGTAGTATCGTTTAAGAAACTTGCCATTGATAGACCCAACTCTAACTCCATATTTGTCCACTATCTTGTATGCTCCATTGGAATAGACTTATTGCACCACAAATGGTTCATCCCAATTTGAAAGGAATTTATTCCCCATACATCGAGACATGATGACCGGCCTTCTTATCGTAAGCACGAGATCTCTAACTTAAAAAGATCATGGCTTTACTTTCTTATTGAATGCTCTTAATAGTCTAGCCTAATAACATTCCAACCATTGTTAAGCTTTAAGTCATTTCTCATCCAATGTTTCTAACTCTTGAAGGCATAAACGAACATTATCTTCACAAAGCCTCTCTTGAATTGCAATTCTTAAAGAGGGAATTTGTTGTTCTAATGGAAGAACTGCTTCTACACCATAAATAAGCAAATATGGAGTTGCATGTATTGGTGTTCAATGTGTAGTTTGATAAGCCCAAAGTGCTTCTCCTATCCTTTCATGCCAGTCCTTCTTTTTAAGAAGATTACATAAGGTTTTATTGAATACTTTAGCTAGCCCATTTATAGGTGCATTATACATGGAGGAATAATATTGTTTGAAACTAAACTGTTCGCATAACTTATACATAGCCTTATTATAGAACTCTTTACCATTATCAATTATGATGTAAAGAGGCACACCATAATAATAAATTATATTTATTCGAATGAAGTTCACAATACTTTCCTTCTTAACTTCTTTGCATGCTACAACTTCAACCTATTTAGAGAAATAATATGTCGCAACCAAAATGTAAAGATGATCACCTGAACTCTTTGGAAAAGATCATATAATATAAAGTCCCTAAGCATCAAAAGGCTAAGATGTAACAGTAAGATGAAGTGGCTCTAGTGGTTAGTGTATCACATTTGCATGAAACTGACACTTTTGACATCTTCTAGCATACTCCATACAGTTTTTAATTATTATAGGCCAATAGTATCCCATCCTCTTGATTAGAAAATGAAGTTTTGCACTGGATTGATGAGCTCTGCATATCCCGAAATGAGCTTCATGTGACTTCTTAGTAGTTTCCTCTTCTCCAAGATCTGTAGAGAATGAGAGGTCATCCCAATATTGGGGCTTTAAGAATAGGTGGACTTAAAAGATATGTTTTAATGCTTTTAAAAGCATTGTTGCATACTTCATCCCATTTAAAAGGAACATCCTTTTTCATCAAGAGACTAAAAGATTGACATCTTCCTGCCAAGTTTGATATAAATCTTCTAACGTATGCCAATTTTTCTTACGAACTTTTCAGCTTATGGATGTTTCTTGGTCATGGCATCTTAAGGATAGTATCAATTTTTGATTGATCAATGCTAATGCCTCGATGTCGTGCCATAAACCCCAAAACTTTTCCTGAAGAAACTCTAAAGGCGCATTTGAGTGGATTCATCTTGAGTTGATATTTTTTAAGGCACTCAAACACTTCTCGAAGATCTTGTAAATGACTATTAGCCTTTTTAGACTATACAACTAAGTCATCTACATAGCATTTAACATTCTTATGGATCATATCACCAAAAATCTTTTGCATTGCACTTTGGTATATTGCCCAAGGATTCTTAAGACTAAAAGGCATAACTTTATAGCAATAGATCCCTTTTGGTATTTGAAAAGCATTTTCCTTTGCATCTTATACTACCATTGGAATTTGGTTGTACCCTAATGATCCATCAAGAAAAGATAATCTTTTATAGCCAGTAGTAGCATTAATTATGATCTCAGTGATAGGCAATGGAAAATCATCTTTAGGGCAATCATTGTTAACATCACGAAAATCAACAAATACTCGAATTTGGCTATTCTTCTTTCTTACTAGAACAATATTTGAAATCCATTCTAGATACTTGACTTCTTCAATGAAACTAGCATTAATAAGTTTATTCACTTCAGTTTCAATTTAAGGAATCAACTCAGGTTGAAATTGCCTTTAATATTACTTGATTGAATTTGCCCCTTTTTTTATTGCCAAATGATGAACGACCACCTTTGGCTCTAATCCAGGCATCTTTTTATATGACCATATGAAGACATCTTTGTATTCAACCATAAGTTACTTATATGCATCTTCTTCTTTTTGAGATAAATTTGTATTCAAGAAAATTGGTCGAGGATCTTTAATAGTTCCCAAGTTAATTTCTTTCAACTTATCGACTATTGCTTTATTTCCTTTTTCAAAATTTAGTGGAGCTTCTTTTGCATCTTCCTCTATTATTAGCTTTTCATGATCATTATCACTTATAGTGATATGATATGGTGGAATTATGTCAATTTTGTCCTCTTTCTCTTGATAAGACATTGAACTAGTGATTACCACTATTTGTTGCTTTGCTTTAAATATTTCACCAATTGTAACAACCTATTTCTTTGACAGATTATGTGTGATGGTACTTTACTTTTAATCTTTTTTTGTACACTCAACAAAGGAGATTTTTTCTTAGTCTTCTTAAATGTTTTACTTATAGAGACTCTAAGTCTATCTTTAGTAGAAACACGCTTGCCTTTAGGACTATCATTGCTCTGTGTTCTAATGCAATCAGACTCAGAGACATGACTTAAAGGAACTCCCAATTGATGAAAAACTAAAGACTTAATTTCAAAAGATTTATTTACATCATCTTCAATAGTAATGTAGTTAGAAGTGCTTTTATAAATCTTTAAGCGCATAGGATTTGGAGGTTGGTATCCAAGACCCTTTTTAGAGTTTTAAGGATTTGCTTCCTTTTGCTTCCAAACCTTTTAAATGTTATTGGAAAGGTTTCTATCTTGTTGAGATTTTCCTTGTCGCTTTATTGACGATATAGCACCATATTAGCCAAATCTCGCCTTAACTAATAATTTGTAAACATTGGGGTTGAAACCATTTACACGTTTGATAGGAAGATCTTTGTATTCCACAGCTGATCCTTATGAAGGTTTTACAAACCCTTTCAACAGTTCTTGAGTTTCTTTGGTCGCCATGATATTTGCGATAAGAAGGATCAAATCTTTTAGTTCCTTTACAATATTCTCATTTTGACTTTTAAAAGAACCTTACCTTTCTATCTCTTTTTCATTAGAATATGTCTAGGTTTAAAAGTTATTTGCTATTTTTGAGCGTTGTTCTTCTCCTTAGTACTTTCTGTTGAGGATGAATGAGTTTTGTTGAATGGCTCTTTTCCCTTTTTACTAAGTTCTTCATTGGACAGTACTTTTAAATCATCCTTAACTTGTACTTCATCATCTATTGTCGCTTCAAAGTAAAATTTAGTTTATGCATAGTGTGATTATGCTTCATTGAATGGATTGGTATCTGCCATAACATTTTTTACTTCACCATTTTTGTAATATTTAAAGCATTGATGAAGCGTATAGGGAACTAACATATTTTCATAAATCCAAGGATGCCCTAACAATACGTTGTAAGTTATTTTTACATCAATAACATGTACTAGAGCACTTGATTCTATGCCATCCATATATAAATCAAGATGAATTTTATCGAGAGCTCTTTGACCGCCATGATTAAATCCTTGAATTATTAATCAACTTTGCAGTAAGTCATCCATAGGTATGCTAAGTTGCTTCATTATCTTTAGTGGCATTATATTGACTAATGATCCATTATCCACTAAAATTCTCTTGGCCTTTTATTCTCGAATGAACCATCTGACGAACAATAGTCAATTATAAAATTTTGGCCCAAGCAACAAATCATCATTAGTGAAAGTGATTTTATCTACACATGCACTATAAGCATTATAATGAGGATTTGTCTTATTTTCTCGAGCAATTGTCTTATTCTCCCCTTCAATTCGGTGACATGAAAGTGCATTCAAATCTCCTCCAAAATCCTTTGGCATGTATTCAGCCAAAGTGATAGGTCATCTAGCCTTTTAAAAAATATCTTCTATCTCAAGAGGTAGGGAAGTTTTTCTCAATTTTGTGAACTTAGCCGTCTTTTGGTTTGCCACTTTTGGTGCTTGTAAAAGTACTTTTTGAAGGAAAGTGTGTGTAGAGGAACAATGAAAATGCGGAATTTAAAAATTTTCATTGCATGCAACATTTGCATCAAACACAAAACACTTTCATACCCATAGATCATATCACATGCACTCTTACATAGCTAAACATGCATAATGAACAATATACTATCAACATGTTAACCAAGTCATGCTTTCAAAAACAAGACCTAGCAACTAAGAGATATTGTAACACTTACATAACTCCTTAGATGGTAACACGCTCGTTAAGCTTTGGTTGGTGTTGATCTACATGCTCCAAGCTCCCCAATTGTAAAGCTTCTAGCTTGATACACACGGGTTGGCAAGGAAGACCTCCAAGGATGGTGATGTTCAAGCCACAAGCCTCTCCTTTGTTGACCCAAAGTGCTTTCAAGAACTTCCACCAAACAAGAATGTTTAGGACAATGAAGCAACCTTCAATAGATGATTGACTATTAGAAAGAACACAACTCTTGTGTTTAGTTTGATATGTTTACCCTTGAAGAAGAAGAAGGAAGAAGACTCTCTCAATCCCTTTTCTCTCTTTTTTGGTTGATATCAAATTCTCTCTAACTTGTGCAAATGAAGTTCTGACTTAGCTCTCTCTACAAACTCCACTAACTATATCAATAAAGCTAATATGATAATAGTTTATGTGTTGAGTGTTGTTAGTATAGATGTGCCTTAGGGCCATTATTGTATGTAGACATTGTATATTTATCCCTTTGGTAATAAAATATTCATTTAAATCAAAGTGTTTTTTTATTTGAGTATTTACCCTTAGTATTATGTTGAATGAGTTTATTATCAAGAGTTGATAATATGAGTGACAAACTCATTTGTTACATATGCTATAAATGTTCATAGTCATTGGATTAATATATGGGTACTATTAATCCCTAGACTAACACCTCTGTCTATTTTTCTTGATCGGTATGTGATATCGATAGTGGGAGGTAGTGAGTCTCATGCTACTTGATATGAGATATCAGAATAGACATATGGATACTCATGTGATGGGTGGATCAAACTTGTGACGTAAGATTTATGATTGCATGGATATTCACTTTAGTCAACAATCACAATCTTGGACATAATAGTGCATATGGTCCTTTGACCTGAGGCGACACGGTCATCCACATATAGTTGGTTAGAGTTTGCT
>CATIWO010028971.1:0-11082 GCA_949673435.1 Macaranga tanarius | reverse complement strand
ATAGAATCTATTAGTTGAATGTCTTTGGCAACCTGCTCATCAACACTGCAAAGTAATGCAAACCAAATTTTAGAGCAAGGGTGACATGGGATAATAATGCAACAGCATATTGAAACATTTAGGAGTTCAGTTGACAGAGGACTCAACCTCCATTCTGGATTATCAGCATAGATGCTAGCCTCCACAAGATCTACTATTAGACGAAGCATTTCAGTTCGATCTTTGTAGCTTCCTCGCCCCTGAACCACAAAAGCATTGCACATACTTAAACTGGATCATCTAAAGCAACAATCTAGCTAGTACATAACTTATTTACTTAACTGTTGACATTTCTACATACATCAGATAAGAGGTGCACACCTCCACTTAACACACTGCATACATTAGAATCAAATGGTTATGTTAGTCCAGAATAACAGAAATTGGTGATAAGCATATGCAATGCTTGCATAAGACCAAAAAAAACTGAATTGATAGGTCACCCAAGAACCAACTGTTGCTATTGAAACAACATATTAGAAAAACCATTTCCAGATACACAATAAAGAAGTCGCACTAAAACGCATGTATAGCGAGTCATTGATAGAACAGGTTGGAATTCAAGCTGGATTAAACAACTTACTTGAATGGCTTCAGTATCTATCGTTGTAGTGATACCAAGAAACTTGGCAATCTCTGCCAGATCTGCAATGAAGCAGTCAATTACATAAAGTCTCGATATTTCTAATATGCTTATAATTTACAAACACAATTTGCATTTTAAGAGTTTAATTCCTATTCCAGCAATACAAAATCTTTTACCCAAAAATTTTCCAGCACATTTAACCATCTTTCTTAATTAATATAGGTAAAAAGAAAAATGATCTTAACGTGCACTTCTATGCTCGGTTATCCCAAAATACTTTAGGGCCTAAATATTATCAAATGATCCTAGAAAGAAAATAAACATACATTGAATATGAGCAGTCCCTTCATCACGATCCATAGCATCTCCTTGTAAATTTTACTGAGAAAATGGTGATTTATCACCCAAAAGCCTACAATTCAGTCAATTAAAAAAAAAAATCTCAACTTGCATTAAACCAACAATCAATTGCTGAATTTTGCACAATTCCTCACATATTGCTCAGCAAATCAAAAAATAAAATCACTAAACCCTAATTACATAGCCAAGAGAAAGGGTAGGATCATCCATCTGTCTAACATGATAATCTTTTTATTAGGACAACACTTCAAAAATCCAAAATCTAATGCATCTAACTAAATTTTCAAACAAGCACTAGTTTCACGTTTTGATTACTATTGGATATAGACGAAATCAATACAAACCTTAAGGGCACTTTAATTAGCCAATACATCTACTCTTGCAAACATGTGGCATGCAATCAATTACAAGAAAAAATTTGGAAGAGACAATTCATCAAACATGTGGCATGCATAAAAGACAAAAAGGAGAAGTTAGCAGCTACTTTGACCTTCACCTTAGTGCACTTGCCATTAGTGAAATACAATCACATTGTTCTCCATTTTAAATTAGTATCATATATCAAAGTAGCAGATGAAGTTGATGAAAAGAGGGAAGTGATAGGGGTACAATTACCAGTCTCAGTAAACCACAAGAAACGTGGGTATTGAAGAAAAATAAGCATTGGATTAGACTTGACAGCTGTTGTATTTGTAGGCCTCAGAGGCAGAGCAGATAGAAAGCTATGACTACGAAATCTGAAAAGTAGCAGCAGCGGTTGCTGCTCCAATTGAAGTGAAGCTGCCTTATATGGGATATGGGTGTTTGTCATTGCTTTCGAAGATTCTTTAGAGAAGAAGACATTTTCTCTTTTTGGAGCTTCTGCTTCTAATGCCAGAGCAGATGATGTACGGTACGCGGATAAAGGTTGAAGAGTTTTTTAAATTACCAAACTATCCTTCGGTAACAATACGTCTTGTTTATATGTATTTGTATTACTTCCTAAGTTGTAACGTTTTTTCCTTGGTGGCGTAAAAAAGTCAAAAAAATAAAATTTATTGCCTACACTTGCTAGGACAAATATGTAGTTGCTAATAGTTGTTATTGTTGTAACACAAGTTGTTCCGGAAGCGATTAAGCGAAAAAAAAATATATATATCATATGATGGAGCCCACTTCAATATTTTATTCACCTATGATTTACTGTTTGGGTCCCAACTTGTGACACCTAATGTTATCCTTTAAAAAATTGCCCCCATTGACATGGACATAGTGAAAATTAGGGCTGTGCATCGGGCGGGTCGGGTCGGGTCTTGACCCGAAAATTTTCAAGAACTCAAACCCGAACTGAAACCGAAAATTTTGGTCGGGTTTTCGGGTTACCCGAAAACCATAATATAATAATAAATGAGATAAAATAACACTAGTAAAGAGTTAGCCGGGTGGTAAAGGGACTTCAAACCTTCTTGTGGGTGTGGGTTCGAATGCCAATAACAACATTTAAGGCTATTTTTGAAAGAATGTGGTTTTTTTAATTAACAAAAATCAAATACAAAGCTAGGATTCGAATCAAAAACCAAAGGATTTTGACATATTTCAGCTTAAATGTATATATATTTATGTATAATTTCGGATTTCGGTTCGGTTCAGATTAACCCGAAAATTTGTGAAGTTTCAATAATTGAAACCGAACCGATTCGGTTCGGGTCGGGTCGGGTTCAGGTCAGTTTTGCACACCCCTAGTGAAAATACTGTCAACATTGAGAGTTTATTTTTATTTTTTTATGATTGGACCCGGTATTAGAAGTTAAATATTATTGTTTTTATAATATTAACAATAATATCAGTTATTATAATTTTATATATTTTAAATATTATATTCAACTGTTAAATATATATTGCAATGTTATGAAATAGATAGATATATATATATATTAATCATACTCTCGTTAGTATAGCTGGATACATAGCCAACGGTTCAAAAGTCATTACATGCTTGTTTGCGCATGCAAGCCTAGATGCATCAACTTGAGAGCAGGTTAACTTAGGAGAGCAAATAATGGAGTCCAAGTTCTTTAACCATATAAAGAACCTTGTATAGTTGCATTTGTATGCATTTGTACAACGCACCCATACACGTCCCCCCTGCATTCGGCACCTGGAATCAGCGGCACTTTATTGAATTCAATTCCTTCCACACATGCCTATCTTTTTAATACTACAAGGTATAAACTCCCTTTTTCATCACTTGTTGCTTTGCATCAAGTGGTTTTTCCCTCGTTTTATTAAGGAAAGAAATCAATAAAAGAAACAATGCTTATCAAAAGAGGGAAAGAAAAAAAAAAGGGTATAAACCCCCACAGCCTTACTTCCCACTACACTTAATCATCACTCGAGGCAACATATGTAATCTGAGCTTTACCATGGTATGCAAGTAGCTAACAAATACCGACCAATATGCATTAACAGACAACACCTTGTTGAAAAAGATAGAGAATTTAACCAAGCCATCCATCAGACTAATCAATCTTTCATTATTAGGGTCACAAAACTCCAACAGTACTGATCCTAACTAACATATCTATCTCTCCTTTTA
This sequence comes from Macaranga tanarius, assembly GCA_949673435.1. Taxonomy (NCBI): domain Eukaryota; kingdom Viridiplantae; phylum Streptophyta; class Magnoliopsida; order Malpighiales; family Euphorbiaceae; genus Macaranga; species Macaranga tanarius. The sequence goes on along the minus strand of CATIWO010028971.1, from coordinate 7,522 downwards.
TTCAAGCTTTAAGGTGGAATCATGATAGTACTACTGCAGTCTTCGAAAACATATGTAGTGTAGAAAGTTTTCATCAAACAAGTTCTTCACTTCATTTGGCATGATTGGTGAACCAATCTATCATGTCTCCATGTGCCTCGCCTGCACACTTCACAGCGTTTTCATCTTCAACATTGTACCTCACTGTCCACCCATGAGCGACCTTGGGAAATATCTTGACATGGCGGTGGACCTATAAACAAGCAAACATCATTCAATTTCCAAACTAAAGCATAAAATCTGGAGACAGTCTGAGAAATCATATGCTACAGGGCAGTCCCGATCATGAGAAAAATAAAACAAATATGAGAGATCTTCAATTCTGTTCTTAAATAAATCTGGACAAATGATGCCAACATGTTGTAACCAATGCCTGATTTAATTGAAGATATGAGATGCAAATTCAATGGTTTGTGAATTTCAAACCAAGAAGAATTGTGTTTGTAATAGCAGAATTGCAGCCAGAGGAAAACAACAATATGCTGCAACATGGCAATGAATTTCTTGTTTACTTAGTTTGCGCGGAACAGCATTAGCATCACCTAAAGATCCAGTAATGCTGGCCGCTAACTAAATGTGCTGACAGCAAACAAACACTTTAAACTCAGACAACAGGCATCAAGTCCTCTTACCTCGGGCTTTGTGTTCAGGACCTCCTCAAACTGTTTCACCAGTGCTGGTGGGGAAAGTTGGTCGACTTCAGCTCCCAGTATTGCTATTGGAACCTCAACCGCTGCAAATAATTGAAAATACAAATGAGTAATTATAAACTAATCATTGTTCTTATAAGAGTAGTCAAAAAAGAAAATCCAATCACAATACCACTTTTTCCTTGAAGAACTCCAAAAAACATAATTTCAATCTGAACAGAGGGGTTTACATTCAAGGAATAAAAATGTACGGAGGAAAAGTGTGTCAACCAACATAGTGCAAAATATAAAGGGCTCTGAAAATAAAACAAATTAAACATAACTGACATCAGCTTTAGCAAAAAAAAATGACATTTATCCTCATGTGATTAAAAGAATAGCAATAACAAGAAATGATTCTTCATGGAGTAAGTCTGATTGTCAAGGACCTTTTACATAGTATACAAGCCCAATACCAAGTTCCTCCTTTCTAGAAGTTGCTTCAAAAGAGCTGTCAGAAATACAAGCTAAAAACCTAAAGAGCAAGAGCATAGCCTCAAAAATAATTAGATAGAAATTTTACCCTTGATATCATCCACAGCAACAAATGAAGGATGCAACAACACAGCAGCTTTAATGAACTGAGGTTTTGCTAGTTGAACTACCACCTTAGCTGAGAAGAAACCAAAATACATTAGTGAAGCCGCTGAATATATTGCAATACAACTAAACCAAATATTATAAAGTTCATTTGATCTAGTTGTAAATGTAATTTCGCATTTGATGTTGTCTAGACGCTAGCTATGAGAAGGCTGATAGCAATTAAAAACCACATAAGACCAAGGTATAATACGCAACTTACCACCCCAACAAAAGCCTGCAGCTCCAATTGCAGATACACCTTTACTCTTTAGAGCTTCCACCACACGTTTTGCATCTTCGAATCCCTTATCCTGTAAAAGAAGTGGAAAAGGAAGTACCATTGACAAATTAGCATTGCATAATTAAAAACCCATAATCATATAGACCATTAGAAGATCACAGGAGTTCTGAATGTTGCATAACCAGGTTAAGATACAGCAAAGCATTCAAACAGCACATAAAATCATTGATTAAATGGAAAATATAGGAGCAATAAACAGAAAACAGCTTGAAACAAAAAAATTAGGAAAGGCCTATAGAATTTGGTTTTCAATCAAAAGAAAGCACTAAAGCAGTGATCCAAAGTGCACAAAACATAGGCATACAAGTGATGCAGCAAAAGTCTACAATCTACCGGTCCATGGTCCTTTAACCAAACATATATGGGTCTCTCTGCAATGTCAGGGACAAACGGATCTCCATTGAAGAAGTCAGGAACTACAACATAGAATCCAGCAGCTGCAACCTTATCTGCAAGTTTCCTTCACAGTACAAAATGGCAGGCATCAGTTGTAAGATGCTGTCACTAATATGAAGATAGTGAAGCAAGTAGATACAAATTTAGAGGCCAACAGGCGAGAGAGAGACCCATACCTCAAGTTTGGAGCTTCATATCCTGCAGGATCAAGCCCAACATACAAGATGAATAGATGGTTATTAAAATTGAGAAGTCAAAGCCAATAGTTATCATCACAAATAGTATATCTATCAAAAACCAACTAAAATATAATAATTATGTAAAGCTAAACCAGAAACACCAAACAAGAATCAGCTAAACCAGAAACACCAAACAAGAATCAATTTTACAAATACATTCACTAATGAAGAAAAAACTCGCCAAGCCTATCATTATTAAAGCAACCCATTACAGAATACCACAAAAAACACAAAAACAGAATAAAAAAGCCATCAACTTGGATTGAACTAAAAATGGAAAAAAAAACATGGGAAGAACCTAACAACCATAAAAATAAAACACCCATCAAAGTTACCACTAAAAGAACTAAGAACAGCCATAAAAGAAAATACGAAAAAAACCCCAAACAAAGTAAAAAAAGATTAGACAAAAAGAAAAAGAACAACACCAGAAGAACAATAAGACACTCGTCAGGACTATCATCACAAAAACTACCGTAAAACCCATAAAAGAAAATCACAAAAAACACCAAAAAGTACAAAAAAGGTATAAGTTTGTTTAAACTAAAAATGAAATCACAGCCACAGGAAGACCAAAAATATACAAGAAGAAAAAAAAATTGATATTACCATAAACATCAGAGATAAGAATAACGGCTCTCTTGGAGTCAGAAGGTCCAGTGACATAGGAGTTGAGGTCAGCCACTTTCACAACGTGACCGGAGCCGCTAGCTGGGTTCAGTGTGGGTGGGTTGGCACAGCATTGAGGTCCTGACATTTTCCCTTTTTGTTTTTCCTCAGTGTATTTTGTGTGGAAACAACTGAAGCAGAGCTCACAACACAGAAAAGAGAAGAAGATTAGCACTTGATAAATGCTCCTACCTACCTCCTGTTCCCAAACCTACTTCTCTTTTATTTATCCAGTCGAATCTTTCATTTTTTTTTTTTTTAACAAAGTCAGTCCTGAGGGCTCCCGGGAAAGCGGGGGAAGGGGTAGTAAACCCCGCTCTACTACCATGGATATCCGATGTTAAGCCCTATACAGAAAGGGGTATCCGGTGTTAAAATCCCACGCACAAAAAATATTAATTGGACCACTTTTTTGTACCTTAGGATCTCTGGAGTTTTCATCCCAGCATCATCTCGTGCGTCATTGTTTTTTAAAAATAATTTAATTAACAAATGTTGTAAATTAATAAGATTATCATATATAATATTTTTTGTGATCTGGTAAGGGTAAGCCACATAAATTCTTGACTATTTTAGGGATGAAAGGGGACCGACGGATGTTACAATGGATAGCTCCTATTTTCTACATATTTAAGTCATTTAGACTTTACTCATCACAAGGCGAACCCACCTAGAATGAATGGTTTACCATCAAATTCTTACTCTTCCATTGATCTTCCTTAAAAAAAAAAGTTCTAATATAAAGAATTATGCTAAAAAAAAAAAGACAACCCGATGTTGGTAATATATATAATAGTTTGCTTATGTATCTAAATCACTTAGGATCCGTTTGTTTTACAAAAAATAAGGGTGGAAATCGGAATCAGAATGGATAATTCCGATTCTTAGTGTTTGTTTAGCTAAAATTTATTTAGAAATGGAATGAGATTCCTCCATCAATGGGAATCACCATTTTCCTCTTCATCCATAAGGAATGAATTCTCAATTATATAAAAATCAAGCCAACCAACTATAAATGAGTCAAATATTTAAAAATTGTCATAAATTAGTAAAGTTTATGATATAAAATACATACATTAATAAAAATAATTACTAAAATATTTTAAGAAAAATTTTTGAAATATTTTAATAAAAATATTTATTAAAATTATAAATATTTTTTTAATAATTTTAAAAAATTATAAAAATATTTTAGAAAATATTAATAAATATATTAAAAATATTTTTTTTATAATAGATAATCATAGTGCTAACTTTTAATATTAAAAAATAATTGTAAAAATATTATATATAGATAATTTTGATTCCGATTTCAATTCCTTAGTAAACCAAACACTTTATTAAAATTTTCATTCCATTTCCGATTTTCCTCCCTTTCAATTTTGATTTCAGAGTATGAATCAAACGATCCCTTAATTTTAAGGGAAAAGATATTTGTCGCGAGTTTTTACAGGGCCAAATTGTAATTAAAAAAAAAAATTTGTTGCTATTCCTTTGCGAAGGACTGTTAACATCCTCCTAATTTTAATATGATTACTATAAATAGGCCTATTTTATTTAGAAACAAAAATATTGAATTGCTCCCTCAAAGTATTGAAGCCCCTCATTCTACGTAGCAAAGACACAAATGTAGAGACCTGAAAAATGAGAATACGAACATGGAAAAACAAATTCTAATCGAATACTACGGACGCTAATAATATTTTCGCAAGTTTAATATAAATCTCCTAGTGCATAAGAAAACAGATTGCGAACAATTATATCTGCACCAACAGATCTTATTGGAAGAGAAGCAAACCTGAATGGTGCCTTTTGATGCGCTAAACTAAACACAGCGCATAGAAATTTGAGTTGTTGGTCATGTCTTATACTTGCATCATGGACATGGTCCTTGAACAATTGCTCAGTAACCATCTTTGTTTAGATATAGCTATGCAACCAATGATAGCTAAAGCATCACTTAGATTAGAAACTTTTAAGAAAAAAACAACACCAGGGCTGTGCCAATTCTCAAATTGATAGCTCCTCCCACTAACATCTTTTCCTGCTTAATCTGCCAATTCAGTTAAAAACAACAACAATTATACGTTTTGAAATATTTTCTTTGTTGTCTGAAACCTATTGGAGCCATCTGCCAACAGACATACTTCACAATTGCACTTGGCATACATGCAACAAAAGGATTCTTTTTATTTCCTTAGTGCCAATGTTCATGCCACCACGTTAAGAATTAGTGGATACTGTAACATTATTTTTTAAAAAACGTTGAAAATTTACTTTCAGTTGATGTTTGAATTCATATCATTTTTCAACCAAGTTTATAAGTTAATTTATTACCAGAAAATGTCAAGCTCGGATCTTTTTTCAAAGAATATGCCCCATCAGCTATCATTATGTGGTGCTAAGCATAAAGACGTGGGCATGCAGCAATAATTGATTCCATCACTTTTTTTGCTCATTTATTAACTCTACTGATGACCATCAGTTAAGCTTTTTGACTGTGATGAACCATTATCACATAACACATCTGCACTGCATTTGCTAATTACAATGGAAGAAGGAACGTCTATATTTGGATTACACATAGATAAATGTCATCAATGGAGTTTCGAGAAACCGGGGAAGAGAAACAGCCATTAGCACCAGTCAAATAATTACAGAGCTTTATCTATTTCTTGGTACATGAAAATTTTAAATCAACTACAAAATAAAGTCTTTTCTGTAATTTTAAAGGCTCTCATCTCCAACTAATGAACTCCAACCAGTCCTCTGAACAGTAATGGATGATTAAAAGCATAATCATATTGCCTTACACAAGCATTTAAGAACACCATTCTTTTCTTTCATAGAAGCTAGATTCATAGTTCTCACTTGATATATTTAGTAAACCAGTTCAACATGTCAGATTGGGCCTCTTCAGCACTCCTGACAGCTGATTCATCCTCAACATTGTACCTCACTGACCATCCATGGCTAACATCAGGAAATATCTTCACAAAGGTATCAAACTGCAACAGTAGCAAAGAATCAATCTTGATGCACAAAACACTTGTTAAAAGAAATTACACAACAAACACTTAAGACTAACTAATAAAGCTTGCATCTTTTATACCGGTCTTTCAAGAACTCCTTAAATCATAGATTGTTGAAGCTCAACCTGCAGTTTGAGCTACCCTTACCTCACATTTTGCAGATAAAATTTCTCCAAATTGTTTCAATTGTTCTGGTGGGGAAGCATGATCGAATTCAGCACCCAGAAAAGCAATTGGAACTTTCACTTCTGTTAACAACAAGCCATAAATACTTAATATGATATGTCACCTGGTAAAACTTTCATATGAAAAAGAGATGGGATGAAAAAATAACCAACCAAAACAGTGGAAACTTTACCATTAATGTCATCAACGGTGAGTTTACCGGGATGCAATACAACTCCAGCCTTAATGCTATCAGAGCTTGCCAATTTAACCACTACCCTCCCTGACATGAACATGAGCAAACAAATCTTAGCAGCTGACTTACTTTATCCGCATATCTATATGACTATATGTATATATATGTTTGTTCCAATTTCAGAAAACATTATAGTAAAGTAAAAGAACAACCCACCTCCCCAGCAAAAACCTGCAGCACCAATGGAAGACACTCCTTTACTTTTTAAAGCATCAATAACCAGTTTGGCATCTTCGTATCCTTTGTCCTACAATGGAATGAATTGAGACCAAACTCAAAATCTACTTCAGTAAAGCTTTTGCACGGTGTCTTCAGCCACAAAAGTATGAGATTTGCTATAAACTGGCAACTCCTCTTATAACAGAATTTCAATTGTGTTCATATTTGTATTTTCTCAATTTTCTGTTCTTAAAGTTCATTCAAGGACCTTCATTTCTCATTACTATTTCTCCACTCATGATAACTCCCATACACATGTATACATTGTGAAATCAGAAATGTATTCTACAACATTATGCACATCATTTCAGTAAACAAGCCATCCACAGCATAAATACTCACTGCATTGTGAACTTTTCTCCATGATTCACGATCAAATTGAGGATTATTTAGGTCAACAGGATCACCATAGAAAAAATCAGGAACCAGTACAAAGAATCCAGCAGCTCCAACCTTGTCTGCTAGTTTCCTTTTACAACAAGAACAATAAAAATTGAGTTTGATCACAAGCACAACTAAAATCTATCACATCTGCTGTAAAAATTGCTAAAGGAGTGCCATATCAGTACAAGGCAAGCATAAATAAAATGTTGGATTATAAAAGAAAAAGTAGACTGCAGAAAAGGCCTAGATTCTTTTTTTTTTTTTTCTCATTCCTTTAGCAGGTGAGGCTCTATTCTAAATAACCTAAATAGGAAAGTTGATTGTGCCAACTGCCATGCCCAGTAACAAGAAAACAAAATTGAAAAAAAAAATCAATGGATATCCTTCAATAATAGCCAAAGCTTTATTCTTGAACAAAGATAACTACACAAGTCCATTTTTATAGAGCTAATTCCACCGTCCACATGTTTAATCAAGTCAGTCAAAAGATAATTCTTTCTAAAAGTTAAAGCAAGAAATCAATATATAGCATACCTCAAAAGTGGAGCTTC